>VZZY01017168.1:0-110210 GCA_013400335.1 Eurystomus gularis
CATTCTATGATTCTAAGGAGGCAAAGAAGAGAAAGGCGGTATCAGGCTAGTTTGGGAGTTGCGCATGAGTATTTGTTACTTTTCCTGAAGCATCTTTTCAGCTGGCCTTCATGTTCGTTCATGGTGAACCCATGAACTTAGTGTGTTCAGCCTCTGGGTCATGTGAAAGTTTGGTGGGAACAAGAAAGCTGGGAGCCCCAAGAAAGGTGAGAACTACAAGATTCATGGTCTCTGTTGCTAGACTGCAGCAGTGAGTGCTGCGGTAGACATCCCTAAATAGTTGGAAGTGTAATGTTTAGGTTGTAATCTTTAGATTACTCTTGCATGTTTATGGGTAATTTTATTGTCCATCCACTCAGGCAAGTGTCTGAGCAAATTTGTCTGAGCAAAGTTCAGACTCTGCAGTCGCCTGCGTTGTGCCATTTACTACTTAATGGTAATGTAAAAGGCATGAGCGTTAAATCCACATAGAGTATGGCCATAATATGGGATAGAAAGGAAAGGCAATACTCATGAGGCAATAGTGGAGGAGTGCTGTTGGATCAGGGAATGATGGGGCGAAATCTGCTGTAGTTTGCTTGAAGATAGATGGGAGCAGTGCTTACACAACCTCATGCAGGACGCCTTGCCTTTCTCAGCCTCTGTCAGGCAGATGCTCTAGGGGGCAAATAGTGACAGAGCAACTTGTGCACTTGTTAACCCTGAAAACAAGTGAAGAGGGAGCAAATGTGAAGGGCTGTGAAGTGGGGAAAGTGTTGGCTTGTTTCTTCCCCCAGCCTTTAAGCACAGGAATGGGTAGGAACAGGGCTGTTGTATCAGTGAAGTGGTGCAGTTCTGAGGTACGGAGGATGCTTCTGCATGATACTCTGTAGGATTTTGTGTGATGCATGCCGCTGCCTGACATGAGTTGACATTTTCCAAATGTTTGCTGCAGGTGTAGAGTCTAGGTTAGTAGGTGTATGTGTGTTTGATGGCTATGATGAGCATAGCCATAGAAGGAAACACTTCTTTCCTGTGAGGGTAACAGAGCACTGGAACAGGCTGCCCAGGGAGGTTGTGGCATCTCCATCTCTGGAGACATTCAAAACCCTTCTGGATTTGTTCCTGTGTGATCTACTCTAGGATCCTGCTCTAGCAGGGGAGTTGGACTAGATGATCTTCAGAGATCCCTTCCAACCCCTACCACTCTGTGATTCTGTGATTCTGAGTATGTGAGTGAACTACCAACACGCCTGGAGTTCACACTAATGCTTGAATAAGCCTGTGTGGAGAAATACAGAGCCAAAGAGCTTGCATCAGTGGAAAGCTATGTATTTCTGTGTGATCTGTATGTTTCTGCAGAGCAACAAGATTTCCAGAAAAGTCAGAACAAAGAAAGTTTTAAAAGGAAGGCTAACAAGTAGGGAGAATCTTCAATGAAAGTAAGTTGTGTCTTGGGCAGGAAAAAGAGAGGAAAAGTGCTTTTCTAGCAAGGAGTGAAAAATCTTGAGGTGCACAGAAAGATCATGGGCCATGCTGGAGCAGTTGATTGCAACCCAGGTTGAGTAAAAAATACCTTTGAAAGAAATACATGCTGGATTTAATTTTTATCTGCTTTTTGCTAGACCTCTGTAATTTTTATTATACTAATTAAGAAATACTGATGGAATGAGAAAATTAAGTCTGTCAACATACGTCTGTCCTGCACTTCTGAGGAGTTATCTGTAAACCAGATAGCTCACTTTTAAGTTCTCAGAAGGTTTATGCTTCAGCCACAACTATTCCTTGGTGATGTGGAGAGTAGTTTAAAATTTATTACTGTGAGCATCTTAATTGAGGAGTATTAGGAGAGCCTTTGCCAGGGGCCATGACCCTGTTTTCAGGCTCTGGAGCTCTGAGGCTTGGCGGTCCAGGGGATGTCCGTGTCCACCTGTGAAAGTTCACCTGGCTTGGTGATGGTTACTCCTCTCCCAGAGCAAAGCAGGAACAGACATTGAACTATGTTTGCTTGCAGTTAGGGGCAGTTAATATGACTTGGGGAATGCTATGAAGTCTGCTGTTGCCCACCTTTGTACTAGTTGTGCCAGCTCCTGCAATCAAGTGAATGTGTGATAGTCTTGCTTTCATGGAATAAAAATGAAGAAGGAATTCTTTTAGTCCACATGGCTAATGTGAAGGGCTTTAAAACACGAATGTTGGCTTGTGCCCCAGAAGGCAAATAAAAATCCACTGTGGGTTGTTGTTTTTCAGATGTCTAATTTCTGTGCCTGAATCAGAGTTTTGGGGACCTGACTCATGATTTTTACATGATAGGGATTTCTATAGTAAGAATTACATATAAGCTTATAATTAGATGCTTTTTTTTTTAAACTAAGGAAACTGCAGCAGTTAAGGGAATAGGAGAAACAAAACTGATCTGGGCATTCCTTTATAGGTCATATTATTAATTGAACATTTTGTCTTGACACCCAGCAAGCATCTAGCACAAACACACTTGCTGGGCCTTATGGACAAATGCTGAGCATCTCCAGGGTTTAGCATGCCCAGTTGGATGAAGCAGTGAAAATGCACAAGAGATGTTTATTTATTCTCTCGCACTCCAGTCATTGCCTTTGAGTGTTTAAGCATATCCAGAAGGGAATGGCAGAGCGTGGAACTTGAGCTAGCTGATCCAAAAATGGTAACAACAACAAAAAAGTAAACCTATCATTAGAGAAATAATGTGTTTTGATAGTTCTGTTTAGACAACAGAACAAGTGAAAACACTTATCTAGTGTAGTTCAGTAAATACTAATGGATCTAGCATGTGATAACGTGTTTATTTTTGCCTTGGGTCTTTGATGAGTGAACATAGTGCTTTCTCTCATTTTGTTCTAAAAAAATCTGTTTTGTGCTTCACTTGTCAAGCAGGCCATTGCTAGTGAAAGTCTTGTTCTAAGAGGGGTTGAGTTTGTTGTTCTTCCCCACCTGATCTGTGGAAAAATGGGCTGGCCTGAGTAGTTATACTGTCGGTTGTTTTTTTAAGTTTAGTTCAAATTCTACTTTCTCTTCTACTGTGGAAAAGGAGTTCTACATAATAGAGGAAAGCAAAGTTACCTCTGCTGGCGTGGGGGAAAGTGAGCTGGTGGGGTTTCCAGTGGGGTGTGGGCTCTCTTCCCTGTAGCATGGCTAGGAGCATGTGTGTAGTATGATTTCACTTCAAATCACAGGTCAGCCTAGACAAATATGAGCGTGTTCAGGGCTGTAGAGCTTAATATGTTCTTTCCAAAATTTGACTTAATTGTTTGGTTTCAGGTGGTGCGTTGTGTGGCTGTGTAGTCTGTGTAGTGAGAATCTTACTCCTTTCCATTAAGATTGAAAACTTCTTTTGCCTTAGAGAAATTCAAAAGAAATCCTAAAAGTCCTGAGAAGTAAGTTTTTTCCATTCATTAAATGCCCCCAGTCTAGAGTTATTTCTTAAACGCTTTGGTAACTGCTAAGAACAGATTACCCTTCAACAAGTTTAATGAGTAAATAGCTAGGCTTTGTAATTTTACTATCACCTCTGTGGGTGTAAAGTAAATGGGTTGAATGTATCAGGGAGGAAGAAACCACACTGGCTGTGCAGTGGCATCAAGAACACGAACATGATTTAAAAGTATTTTTAAACCAACTTTCAGGCCATATTGCTACCTTAAGATGCCTGATTGAAGGACTAAGTAGGTTGAATGATTTATTTAATGAATTTGTACTTTTATACTCAGCAGATTTCTTGTATTAATTGCTTGAAGGTTTGTTTAGGATCTTTGCTTGCTCTTTTTAGTAGCATCTTTGAAATATTCATACTGTAAAAGGCCATAAAACGTAAGAAAGTTGATTTGCAATGAAGACTGCTGTGGATACTCTGGACTTGTTCTTCTCCTGAGAAAGCTGGTACGTCGCCTCTCAAAAGAGTACAGACTAAGTTCTTTCTTTGTATGTATGCCGAAGTGTCTTGATAGCAGACCTGCACTGGTCCACTCCTCCATTTATTTTAAACTGAAGCAGTTCATAAAGACTCCACTCAAAGTTATTCTCTACAGCCAGCATTGCTGTAATGTCCTCTCTCCTTACCAGAGCCTCCTGCGAGTGTCTGTTGCTGTTTTAGCAGCTCTTTGCTGGAGGGATCCGTTGGTGTGTCATGCCATAATATCTGGGTTGTCCCAGTACTGGAAAGAGAATTAGAAAGAGAAAGAAATGTTACTAGTGTGTGGGGAGGTACCCTGAGGATTCCTTACTTCCTTTCCCTCATCAGGCCCTCACATCCCTCCCTGTCTGGAGGCCAGGTGGTGGCTGTGGATGTTCTCCCTTGAGGGCTTACTTGCAGGTGACATTGCAGGCGCCCCAGTTCAAGAATAACTTGTGCCCTGTTTTTTTTGAAGCAGATTACCTTAATGCTTTGGATCAACTCCAGAACTACCTCAGTTGTCACCAGCATTCCTTCCCACTTTAAAGAGTAAGCTATAAATAGCAGTGCTAATTAGGCTCTGTTTGTATCCCAGTTCCCTCAACTCCTTTTGTCCCCTGTGACATGACCATGGAGCGAGAGGCAGCAGGTGCTGACCAAGCATCTGGCTGCGCTCCGGCAGGGTGCACAGCTCTGCCAGCATGGGGCTCGTAAATTTGGGTCTCCCTTCTACCCAAAAACTTGTAGGATCTTGACCATACTTGATACTTTCCCACTTCCCTGTTCAAATATTGCTGAAGTTAACCAAGAAATTCAGAAGTGTTCAGAAAATACCGTTGCCAGAGGTCAATTCTAATAGGAGACAGAGGAGGGAAAAAAATAATAGGCTTTATTCGAATAAAGGGAGAAAGTCTACGGGCATATCCTGGTGGGGTCTTTCTCAAAGGTGCAGGAGGACACAGCCTACTTTTTATCCTAATTCCCTGGCCACCAGTTTCCATCCTCTTTTCCCCGTTGGCTGAGGTACTCGGGGTGTACAACTTCGCGATCTGCCTATTACATACGTGTGCCTTACAACGTACATCAAATGAAATTGCCAGTTAATGAAATTAGTAACTGGTAGGAAGTTGCAAACTCATGGTGACGTTGTAGCTTGCTGTCCTGGTATCCTATAAAGTCACACCCTTTTGCTAAGCTGCTATACTATGCCTGTAAGCCTTTTTGTCTTTGTTAGATAAAGTCACACTTCCTTCAGAGAAAAAAAGTGGTATATTGCATCAACCTATATATTGCAGTTAAAATATAGTTGTAAAGTTCTCCCCATCTTTTAAAATACCATTGTTTGTAAAGACACACCTATCCCTTTTCCTATCAGGTGGACAAGGATGGGTAGGTCAGACAGTGCCCTTACTTAAGCTTTTTTTGCCATGCCTATTTAAAATATATCCTTTTCTCCCAGATGCCCTCAGAATTACTCGCTGGCTGCCGGGGCCCTGCCTCTCTGGCGTCTTCAGCCTTTCTGGGCTGGGCCAGCCCCTGCTCGGTGGGGAACAGCCTCTGCTTTGTGACTCAGGGTAGGCAGCTTCCCGCGGCTGCCAGACCTCTGTCCTCACCCCAGCAGGCCTTCCCTTCTGGGAGCCCAGCTCGGACCAAACTGTAAAGCATAGCGAGCCGTCAAGCTGTGAGCGGACAAGTTCACATATCCTCAAGGACAAGAGTGTGCTCTTTCCTGCCTGCAACAAACCACATACAATATTCCTTCTCCCATCCCTGTGTTAGTCTTGTCCTGGTTGCTGGCTCTTCTCAGAGACAGGATGTGTTCCTTCGTATATTCTTATTCTTACTTACAAACTGAGTTTTCTACTGGGAAATGTGCCAGAACCATGTTGTCAGATGAGAGGAAGGTGTTGTGGTTTGGGGTACTCTAGAAGGAACTAAAATATATGTGCTTGGAGGGCAAGGTGGGGGCGGGGGTGATGGTGGTGAGATGGAGGGGCCATGAGAGGTTGGAAGGGAGGCGGAAGACTGGTAGGGTTTAACACAGTAGAGGCAAGTAGTTTGTAATAGCAGGAGTGCTGAAGAAGGAGAAACATTAAAAGCAGAGAAGAAAGTAAAGAAGCATTTATGTGAAGCAGGATAGCAGAGAAAGAAAGACTGTAGTTAGGAAATTTGAGAACAAATATGTGGATAAATCAGAAGGGCAATCAATTAAGACTGAAACATTCAGTGAAGTGGACAATTTAAGCACAGCTCAGTTAGTTAGGCAAGATAACCCAAGGAGATAACAATTAATTAAAACAACATGGGTTGAATTATAATTTTAGTTGATAAAGTATCAGATGAAAGCAGCTCACTTAACTAAACCGAGGGTCCAGTTTCAGTGGCCTATGTGAGGTATGAGAGGCTGTGAAACTGTAATAGGAGAGGGCATCTTCATGCCACTAGATAGGAGGAATGGGAGTAATTTTTCTCTAGAGATGACTGTTACAGTGGTGAGATTTGGAAGTAGAGTGATGAAATATGTGGAGTTCAGCCCACTCACTGCAGCTATCTCTGGTACCTGTCCTACTTAAGAGCTGTGGTAGGGAAAATGTCCATATGGTTAGCAATAAGACAGGAAAACGACATTTGTTGCTCTGTTTTTTTTTTTCATTCTGTGATTGCATGTTGCCAACTAGACAATCCACAGACTTGGCATCTAGTGAACTTCATGTTTGTTGAGGTTTAGACTGTCCTCTGGGACATCAGTAGCTCATGCTTAGGGATGATGGATTACAATAGGCAATTCTTGGACTTCTCGTATCTAAAACTGGGGTTGGTTACTACGTTTTTGGAGTGAGACTTTAAAACAAAGTCACTCTTTGTTCTCTTGGGATGCCATCTGTAGCATTTCTGCTGAGATAACTTCTCACTTAGTGTTCTAGTAGGGTTGTACACATAGGTGGCATTAGGTTGATGTATAGATAATGTGTATTTCAAAACAGGGACTCACAGCTGCACTGTGCTGTGGATGTTCAGCTACTGCAGAATTCCTTGGCCACCTGCCCTTGGCTAGTTTTGGTTCCAAACTGTGGAACAGCTCTGGGAAGGCCAAAGATTTGTGGGGGCAGACATGGAGCTTCAATGGTGAGATTCTGTGTCTCAGGTGTTCTCTCTCCACTCCCTCATGCTTCCCTCCATTTTCATCACCTAGCTTCCATCCTCAGTATACCTGCTTTCCAGTGGCTGTGAAAATAGCCACTGCGGGGCAGATTTGTGAGAAGTACGCAGCATAAATCAATTGACAATGGACTTTTATTACAGTGCGTAAGAACACAGAAATGTCTTTAGTAGGATAGATTGTTAGAACAGGTCCATTTAGTTTAGTTTCCTATCTCTGTCAAGGGCTGGCACCAAATGTTGCAGAAAGTCATACAATAGATAGGGATATGTAGCATAATCTCCCAAATAAATCAGTGTATCAGATTCTTATAGTTATGAGGCTTACCCTTCAGTAACTTAGTTCAGTGTCTCATGCAAATTTACTCTTGTTAGTTGTTACAACCTTTCATGTTCTTGGTGCATATATAAACAGTCGATCCCTTCTTAACCTTCAATATGCTTAATTTAGGAAATGCAAGTGTCCTCAGAATGGTTAGTTCTTAAATATATGTCTCATTCTTAAATTGCTGCTTAATCACTTTAAAAAAATCCATTTCCTCGTTGGCTAATACACTTTTTTTGGTACTAGTTTGCTTGTTTATCTGGTTTATTTTTAGATATTAACATTGTACGAGAAAACAAAATGTCATCATGCTGTTGAATACTAAATAACTCATTTTCAGCCCTGTAATAAACAATTTAATTACTGTGGAAACTGAATTATTGCTCTTTAAAATTGTTCAGTTATTGCTTCTGAAATATGAGTCTTCTTTCTAAATAATTAACAGCTTGAATTTCTTCAGATGAGTAGCATAGACCAACTGAAGGACATCCCAATGATAAATATAGCTCTATAACTTGTCATGCATTCTTGAGCTGCAAGGTGAATTTTCAAGAGAAGTTTGAGACCTAAAAAGCTGGCAGTTAAGCTGACCAGTTGCTGGATGCTGTCAAATGCTGTGTGAATTTTCCCAGCTAGTTTCAGACCTCGGAGTTCTGAACGTAATGAAAGGCTCAGTCAAAAGCATTTCTACAAAGCAAGTGTTGGGTTGACTTTTGTGCTGTGCACATCCTGTGGGTGTGAATGTTAAAGTCATCTCATGGTGGTCATGTAGACTAACATTTATCTGCATGACAGCAGATATTTCTCACGTTCACTCGGTAGCAGGAAGAAAAACCACAAACCCAGCAACTGTATTGGAGTCTGTTGACAGTTCATCATGAAATCAGTCCAGTGCTGCCCTGGCAGGCTGGGGAGGAAGGGATCTGAAAGACAGAGAGAGCATCCTGGGTGACCATCTTTTTGGACCAGGGACCGTCTCTGCTCTGTGTCTCTGCTATGGGATCCTTGTTTTTGACATGTAACTTCCACAATACTTGTAATGATTATGAGCTACTTCCAGTCCAAACTGATGAGCTCAAGATCAATCAATAAATTACAGAATCTGCTACTCTCCTTCCTTGCTCCTCTCAGGATCTTGAATGCCGCTCTTTCATGGGCCAAGGTTTCTATTGATTATCACATCCCCAACCAGTGTTTCCTTGTTAGTGAACAGTAGATCCAGCTGTAAGTTGACCCATCAATACCCATGTAAAAAATTATCCCTGACATACTCCAGAAATCTCTTAGGCTGCTTATATCAGTCTGTGTTGCCCTTCCTACAGATGTCAGGGAGATGTAAGTCTCCTAGTAGGCCCAGAGTTTGTGATCAAGAGACTTCCTCAAGTTGTTTAAAGGAGGTTTCTCTTACCAGCACTATGCTTTACTCTTCTGGAACTGACAGTATGGATGCCTGGGTAAAAGTGAGCTCAACTTACTGATCTGCTTGTAGGAGAGATGAGGAGTTGCTCAAGACCACCTGCAGCTGGAGGTGAAGCAGTAGAGTATGAGAGGCAGAAGGTGGATGTGAAACCAGAGGATGGTTCCTCCCTTGGGCAGAAAAGTGCTACTGGACTGTGGTTAGAGGATACCTGCGCTGTCTTGAAACAGTCTGTTCTCCATAGTGACTCCCTAGCGTGAGGTGAAGGTATGAGCAAATGTACTATACTTTAGCTTGCTTCTTTAGTTTGCTATGGAGAAGGGCACTGGTTGTTGGAGCTCCAGCTATGCAGGGTTTGCATGAATCTTTAGGAACATACAGCTCCTCTTCCCCTTTCTTGTTCAATGGGATCTCCTGGACATGCTAACGTGAGAGACTTTGCATGGCTGTGAGTTTTATGTCTTGTTTGTAACTGCTCATTTATAAATTGCCCTTTCAGCTCTTTGCAGAACCTACTTCCAGTATTTTTATTATTTAGGTTTCTTTGGATTATGGGTGGTCTGTGAAAACTAGAGTGCGACAGCTAATTAAATGTCGGATTTCAACAGTCCTTCAAGCAAAAATAGCTTCCTGTGATATGTGTGGCAGTGTATGTCAAACACTTAAGGTTTTGCTTTTCTTTAGAATTTCATAGGGTTGCACTATATATAATTCTTGCAGGCATTACGAGGTAGCATGTTTTGCATTGCTGTAGTATGCCAGGCAGCTATCTAAACAGCAACAGTTCACCTATTTACTGCCTTAACTGTAATGAATCCTGTAACTGGGGTTTTGGGAGTAAAGAAGTCTAAGAAGGATGGAAAACTCCCAGCCAGTGGAGCAGAAAAATGAGGGAAAGTAACACCCCAGACTTGAATTCTGACAGACTTGAATTTCTTGTAGCTGTAGGGAAGCTTTTTTGCAGCACTGAAAGCCCAGGGTTTCCCAAACCCGCCTGCTCGGCATGCGTGCCTGTGCAGAGGAGGTGTGATTGTATAGCTGGGGGCAGGTCCGGCAGATGGCAGAGGAAGGAGAGGTGGATGGAAAATAAACATCTTGGCAAATCTGGGTACGAGTCATAGCATGTAGTAATGTGGTGGGTTAACCTTGGCTGAACGCCAGGTGCCCACCAAGCTGCTCTGTCACCCTCCCCCTTTTCCTCTCCTTCCTCAGCAGAGCAAAAAGGAGGAAAATAAAATGGAAAAAAAAAACACTTGTGGGTAAAACAAAAGCAGTTTAATAATAAGAGAAGCAAAGCCAAGCAAATCCACGTATGGAAGCAAAGGAAAACAAAGATTTATTCTCTACTTCCCATCAGCAGGCGATGTCTGGCCCCTCCCTGGGAAGCAGGGCTCCAAGACGCATAGCAGTTGCTCTGGAGGACAACGGGATGGACCCTCCTCCTCCTCCTTTTCCCTAGCTTTATAGCTGAGCTGACGTCATATGGTACGGAATATCCCTTTGGTCAGTTCGAGTCAGCTGTCCTGGTCGTGTCCTCTCCCAAGATTTTGCCCACCCCATCCCACTGGAGGGGAATGTTGGGAAGAGCCCTGGTGCTGTGTGAGCCCTGCTCAGCAGTAGTCCCAACACGGGTGTGTTATCAACACCCTTCTAGCTCCCAGCACAAAACACTGCACCATGAGGGCTGCTATGGGGAAAATCAGCTCAGCCAGACCCACTACAAGTAATCTCTGCCGTTTTGTCTTTGACAGGCTTTTAGGAATTATTCTCTCACATTTAGTGTTAATTTGTTAAAGGCCACCAGATTAGACAGAGGATTGAAGTTGGATATGTTGCTTTTTCTGCCAGGACTTCAGGCCTGGAAGAGCTAAGTGCAGAAATCATGTTTATCCCCAGGGAAGCTGTTTGATTGCTCTGAACAATGGGCTTTGTGCATTCTTGACTTATTCCCATCAGCACAGAATATAGTGCAGCAAACTAGTTAGGTTAGGATAGACTTGAACATGGTTCCTGTCTCCTCTTCACTTCTTCATTTTGACTGCCCAGCAACTGCCTGGTTTCTACTGCTGCTGCTTCTTCTATGCCTGTTTAGACAACCTTCCTGCCCCCAGGTCCCCAACACCAAACCCAAACCATTAAACGTTGTGGTGTGTGGTGAAACTCCATGTTTGCAGCGAGTGCTGCCAAGTATCAATTGTTTAATGGTAATGGCAAAATAGCGTGCAATGAGTTGGAGTCTATAAATATGTGAGGACCTTGATGACCAGAAGCTGTTTGGATTATGCTAAGGACTGTTTCAGAACCCTGACAAGATGTCGTGATGTGCATGTGAAGTTCTGGGAGTTTTGGAAGCTTGACTTGAAAAGACTTGGAATTAGAGTTTCTAATGAAAAGACATTCCAAACTGGATGTGCCTTTCCTTTATTTTAATCCACTTACTGCAGTTAGCAAAGTATTTGCATCAATGAAACTGATTTTATAGTACCTCGTACTGACAAGATTTAAAACACGTTAGCAAAACTGCTTCAAAAATGAAGCTTGTAACTGCGAACAGTGGAAGTGCAAGTTCAAGGTGTTTCAGAAAAATGGCTCTGTTTTATTCTGTAATAATTTTACCATTCATAATCATCTGTTAGAAGCCATCTGTCAGCGCACAGAATGATCACTGAACTCAGTTCAGAAATACCTCTGTATACTTGGCCAACTGATCAGCTGTTTTCAAAGGTGATGGTGATAGTTGCAGCAGCTTGGGCTGTAAGTGAAGCCCACTGTCAGTGCTTGACGGTGCATTAAATCCTGGCTTTTATCCAAAATTGGACTATTACAGCTTAACTGGTGTGTAATTCTAAGTATACAGGGGCAACAAAAACCACACGATTTTGTCAATGTCCTTTTCAAGAAAGCTAAAGCAAGGCATTATTTGGCATTTATTGGATTTCTTTTCCCCCTCTCACCCAGTAGGAAATGTGATATATGTGGCTAGAATCTCAATCATAATCCAACCCCTTTATGAAATTTGTCTCACTGCCTAATTTAATCCAGATTAGACAGAATAATAAAAGCCTTGAAGGTAGTAATTTCCTACAAGTTCCATGAAAAACAGTGGGCTGGCTAGAGGAGACAGGTCGAAACCAAAGTTTCCTATTTTGTTTGGCCTCTTATTTGGCCAGTCAGCTCATCCTGCTAACTGGCAGGGCATCAGATGGGTGCTTTCCAACCAGACAGAACTCGATCTGTCTCCAAAACAACTGATAGTTATGAGGTGTGGGAAGCAGTTTGTGAAAAGTGAGGGGAACAAATTTGTCTTCAAAACAGGACTTCCTTCAGTTGTAGATCTATTCCTATGTCTTTGATGGGTCAAAGCTTCCCCCTAAATGTGCAGCTTTGTATGCCTTTGAATATATATTGCTCTTTCCATGCCTGTTCATGGGATACTTTTACATTTTACATATTCTTGTCCTTCAGTTTCTGCAAAAAGCACTCAGACTGACCAGTGGGCGATTATTCCTCTCCATTTCCGTGGTCTCTGTTTTTAGGCTTTTCAAGATGTTTAAATGTGTGCAATGGAGGAATTTGGTTGGTTTTTTTTTTTGGACAGTTCATCTTCTATGAAGGAACATGAATAAATGATCAAAAAGAGTGAAGAGCTCCCTATGAACTTTCTTGGATTGGAGCGTGGGGGCACTTTTGTGAGGAGCATTATATAAGACTTACAGGGCTTTTATCTGGGTTGCAGAAGCAGGTGGAGAAGTCACTGTAGTGTGATAATTGACTGCTTAGATCTAGGTGGTATGTATCATCATCACTCTAGCTATTACAAGCTGAAATGTAAGATTAGAGCTGCTTGACTTATTTTTAGTAAATCTCCTTCCACTGGAAGAATACAGCCATCCTGTGCCCTTGTTGAAGCCGAGTATTTCTTTGTGCTTGTAGCGAGGCAAAGCAAGCAGCAATTTTGCTGAAAGGAAGGAGGGAATTGGTAGGAACAACTCATTTTCCCCCCCTGCAGTAGCACCTTCATGTACTGTAGCTTTCTGTCTCAGTTGACGGTTCTGCTGTTTTCTAAGACAGTGATTCATTAATTTCACCTCATCTCTGTGAAAGCTGCACTCCTCCTGCCAGGTTTATAGGATTAATAAAAGAAGAATGGTGCATGAAGCAATTAATCTGTTCCCCCTGCCCCACTCTCCTTTGCCTCTGAATTCTCTTGGACAAAACTACCAGTTCATGCAGTTATGCCGTCTCATCTTTCTGACAGCCCACTGTGAGGGCTGTATGCACAGAGCTGGAAGACCATGAGATGAGGCTGCTGGCAAATTGCTTCCTTCTGTGAGATGCTCTAGACAGGCAGAAGACCTACAGTCCCTCCCTCGCAGCTCACGTTAACTGCAGAAGCCTTGATGGACTTCCTAGGGTCTGGAGCAGCAGGTCTGGCTTCGTGGATTAGAATTAAACTACCCAACAGCTGTGTCCGTCTAAGGTAGTTGATCTCTATGGTCATTTGGAGAGGATATAGGTGTCTGTTTAGTCTGAGATGAATCCCACCCTAAAATAAGCTATCTCTGCTACAAAGAAGCCTCAGATAGAGGTGTTTACACTTCAGATACTGTAGATGAAGCAAGATGAACCTTGTGTCTTCCCCGGGATGGGCCCTCAAACACAGTTGCTGTATTTAGGGGCTGGTGATGGTGGCATTAGCAAAGCAAAGGAGCAGTGCCAGTGAATTCCAGCATCATGTGAGGTCATTTCTCTTGAGCTGCTGGCTGCTGCCCAGAAAACATCAGCTGATGGTTGATGCTCAAATTTATCGCTTCTCAAGGGAATGTGGCTGTTCACCCCTGGTCCTAGGTGAGATGATAAGTCACTGCTGCTGTCTTTCCTGGATGTGGTTGGGGTTTCACTGGGAACAATACAGACAACTTGAAGGCATCCTCATTCCAGTACATTTTACTGCATGAGTAGTAAAGCAACGCTACGGTGCTGGTTTTGCTATTGCAAGTCACAACTTGTGGTGGTTTCCTTACATATATAGCTCTTTATACATCTGGTATGAGAGTCTTAGAAAAACTTCATCTGACCAAGTACTAGAATTCATACTCTATAATTCATACATTATAATCTGTACTTTATCATTTGTGTTTCAAAGCTTATGAGCAGGCTTCGTGCATAGCAGTTTGAAGCAAGTCTGCATGTATCAGAATGTATTTTCTCTGAAAAGAGGCTAACAATTCTGTGTTTCAATAGCTTTCCAGATAAAATCTGCTCAGTTTGTAAGTAAAAGAATTGGCAAGAGGAAAGGTAAACTCAAAGCTTTGTCAGATGTTCAGGTAGACTTCTATTCCCTGGTTTCTTCTAGTTCATGAACATTGTTCAGTAACAAAGATAGTCTCTGGCAAATCTTGGACTCATCTGCACTTCTGCAATCTAAATGTTGCACAGTTCGGTCCTCCTTTGCACGTGCAATATTAATTACAGTGGTAGAAAAATATATCCTTTCAATTTCTTAAAATGCACGGTTTTGATCAAAAGGAGAATGCGTAATCAACTAAAGTAACTGCGTATCTTTATCATGCTATCTGAAATTTGAGTTTAAATTCAAAGGAGAATCTGATAGGGATTCAAGAAGCTGAGCTAATCTGAAGATTCAGATCAGTTTTGAGAGAACAGAAATTTGGGTAAGTTCAGGGGGTTGCAAGATGCACCATGTAATACTGTTGCTACTGCTGTCTTCTGAAAATGAATGAAAGACTTAAGGTCCTTGAAATTTTAAGCACTAAGTCTATCTTTGTTTGGAAGGAGGGTAGAGGAAAAAAGACCAAAATATTTTCAGTGATACTCTGAACATTTCTGGAAAAAAAGGATATCACTTTCAAATTTCTGGGGAAGAAAAAAAAGAAAAGAGTTGGACCAAACCAGTCACAGATTAGGATGATATGCTGCAATGGCTGACACCTCAGATTTCGCATACTGTAAGGCAGGAGAGTTTGCTTGTACCAAGCCAGGGTAGCAAGGATAGGATAGCCCAACACACAGGAGAAGAACATGGTATTGTATTTCTTTTGCAGTCTGGAAAGCAGAACTGCTAACTATACTAGATGTGTGGCACCAAATGTTTGGTTCAGTGATTTTAAAATAAGTAGTGAAACCCCAAATATAAAGTATTCTCAGGTTAAATAAAATACTTTTTTTTTTTCCTCTTTGGGCGCCTCAAAAAGACCTGGAAGAAAGTTCTAGAGGAAAAGATGCTGATGATGCAGAAAAGATGGGAGTGCTTGATTTCATAATATTCCCTCCAAACTATTAATTTGGCAATTTGTGGGAAAGTATCCAATGGATTTATAGTTAAAATTTCTAACTCACTTTAAAAAGTCACGTACAGCTTTACTGCTGAGCTAACAAAGGTGGTTTTTGTGAACCGTCCTTATTCTAAGAAGTATCTGTGGTCTCTGCAACCTCTTCATTTTCATGCAGGTTGCAGCACCAGCCAGTTCAGTACAAGATTTGCTTCTGTCTATGACCTTTTTATTGTCTTGATATCTTTCCTCTCTTGAGGAACGTAAGGGAAATATTACACGATCCTTGTGAAGTCCAGACACCAGGAATTGCTGCAGGGGGCATTGAAATGGGCTGAAAATTTCATAGCAAGAAACAATATAATAATAAATGTGAGGAGAAAAACTGTCATGACTTTGGACTTAATAAAATGTTATGATATTGCAGAAAGCTTGGCTGGGAAGTAGATCAAATTATCTCTTCTGTTCTGCTGTGTGGTGTCCACTCTTCTTCCTAGTTCTTTTCTGTTGCATTTAGACCTGTTATTCAAGCTCAGGTCACTGGGGGATTTTCAGAAATGAACCTGTGCAGTGCAGTGTATTCTCGATGTAGATGCTGGTTTTGGCAAAGTTCTTAATTTTAGGTAGAGCTTAAACTAGTACTGCTTTCCCAAAAAAACAAATTGGTATGCTTTTGGGAATATCAAGAGCATTTGCATTGGCTGTTCTCTTATTCTTTTTGTACTTGTCCATGATGTTCTTAGGAGGGCAATTTTAAGGTCATATTCCTGAATAGTTGTGATGAGGGTAGTTTTAAATTTCATCTCAGGTGGGGTGGAGTCTGCTGTAGAGAGGAGTCGTGCCAAAATACCTGACAAGGCTGAAGCCATTTCTGGTTTTGACTTGAAGGAGAAAAAGCATGTGGCTCTGCGTTGTGTGACTTGGAGTTCATTCAGAGCATCTCTTAGCATCTGGTGGTAGCAGAAAGGCAACAGCACTTCCCTCCATCTCACTAGTAAATTCATAGCAATTACTCGTCTTTTACCCACAACTTTGGTACAGGGGCAGTTAGGTGTTTGAAGCAAGAGTTCGGTGTGTGTGATATATGCCCTGAGAAGAGATGAGCATTACATTCCACTTTCAGTTTCCTTATACTTCCTGTCTTCTGCCCTGCCTAAGGTGCACGTTGGCATGCCTTGAACCCCTTGAATAGTAAGGTACTTTAAACACCATGAAAACCTCAAAGCCTCCGTGACTTTTTCAAGCTAACCCCCAGTGACAGGTATTATATTGAGCTCTTTGGGAAAGAGAAATTCAATGTGTGTGACCAAACCCAACTAACGATGTTTTCACAGAATATTCAGAAGCCAAATGCGGCTACAAGCTCACGCAACCACACTGATTGTAATTGAATCAGTGATTTTACTGTCACTGAATGGCTTCTGCAGCCTTCTGTAGAGCTATAAAATTCTCAGGCTGCCAGCTTGGAACAAAAAAAGGCTACAAGTATAGCAATTAATGTGGCTATATGAGAGGACTGTCTTACAGCTGTAAGCTGTAAGGATGGTGATGGTCATCAGGTGGATGAATTCAGGATATGTCCAGGTGTGAACTTGCTCAGATTTATTCTTAATCCTCCGCATTTCTTTTAATCAGTGATCTGCAAGGCAACATTAAAATACTGTTGTTAAATTTGTCAGCTGAGAAAAGGAGCAGGGCAGCAACTGATCCAGGGGACAGGCCCAGGAGACAGAGCAGCCTGGGCTTCCTGCTAAGCTTCCTAATTTTCAACAGAAAATGTGAAATCCCACATTTAGCAAACCAGAGTGCAGGTTGCAGTTACAGATGGATGTCCACATCCTGGGAAGCACTGGCAGCAGAGAGAGTGCTAAATAGTTAATCAGTTAAATGTTTTTTGGCCTTGGACATGGGATGCATGGGTGATAACAGAGAGGTCATTCTGTCTCTGTTGTTGGCGGGGGATGACTACCCTAGAGATATTATTTCCAGGCTTGGAACAATTAGAGGTGGGTTTTGAAAAAGAGAGGCTTGCCACAGGAATGATGGAAGGAGTAAAAAACTTTGTTCAAAGCAAGAAACTCTAGCTTTTACACTCATCAGAGGTGAAGCTGAAATTTGAGAAGCCAGAGATATCTTAAGGGAGGTGGGGAAAATAATTAAAAAAATTTAAAAAACCTCAAAGTGCCAAAAATTCAAACTCTAAAGTGGGTGCAAACTTATGAAAGGCAAGATTTTAACCATTAAGGAACAATTACAGCTTCTCCCCTGCCACCAAAACATCTTGCAAGAACATGTGGATGTGTTATTCTTATAGAAACATTATACTGAAGACCTAATTCAGAGAATTTCAGGATTAGATTTTGAGACTCATAGTGTTGGAGGTGGTCAGACTAGTTGTGCTTCAGAGCCACTATTGGTATTAATCCCTAGAGTATTTCAGATATGGATATTCACCCAGGGTCCCTTAAGTGTGTATGTGCTGGGAAGTAGGTGTTGATTTAGTTGAGGAGTCCGTGAGGCTATTGGTAGGTCCTCTACTGGGGTATACATCGATGGAAGCAGTTAAGCAATTGCACTGAAATGGAGCTGTGCAAATCTTCCCTAATGAACCCAAGTGACCACCCATACTCTGGATTTCAGCAGCACCACAAATCCCTGGTTGTGAGTTGAAGGCCTGGTGGTTTTGGCCTGACACCAGCTGAAACTCCAAAGGCAGATTAATTTTTTTTCTCTGGGTGTTCAGATTCATTTGATCCCAAAGCAAAACATGGACTGTTGAGGCGAACATGAACGGCAATGTAGAGAAAAGGAGGTTTATGTCAGACCAAATGCTGCAGCTGTCAGCTCCTGGCTCCATTTTGTAGTCGCTGGCTATAGGCTAGCATGATACCAGCTGAATCCAGGCAGCTGAGCAGAGTCTGGCTAAAGCAATTGATTTGACCAATTATTTTTTGTCTCGAACCTGAACTTCAGTCATTATTTTAATGCTGCCATTAAAGCCAAACTGTAATGAAACAGTAATAATAAGTAATAATTTCTATGTTACCATTTTTGAGCAATGCTTGAATCAATGCCCTTGTTCAGCGTGGGGATTGCTGGCACTTACTGAGACCTGCAGAGCAGCATCAAGGTGTAGCTTCTCCTGTCCTCTCCCTGTCCTGTATGTTCAGCATCATCCTTCACGGGGCACTGCTCTGCAGCCATGAGTGGGGTCCTGTTCAATGCAAGGTTCAGCAAGTGTGTGGGGGGGACATTTGCTATAAAATTGGTATCCCCTTCGGGCAGAAAAGAGAGTGTTGGTAGTGTTACCAGTGTCAGGGCACCTGACAATACGCCTTAATACCTGGTAATACTCCTTAATAACCCTGACCAGCCTCACCAGGGACCCTTATCTTTGCACATTGTATGCTGTGCCATGCCACGTACCCTCTGCCCATCGCTCCATTTAAGATCAGGCTTAAGCCTTCAGTCTTCCTTCATGAAGCTGCCCTCCTGTTGCTGCTGCCTGAAAAGTGGCTCCCTGATCTTTTCCTCATTGATGTACTACATCCCTCTTGCATGGGTTTAAAAGGAAAAAAATTAGGAAGAGTTTGCTCCCCCTCCCTTGCACAGTGCTGGCGGCGCTTACAGGCTTCATGCAGCACAGCATCACAAGGCAGGCAAAGAGTGGTGGAGAGGTGGTGTGCTGGGGAGGCAGGACCTGCTCCACCTGTGGAGAAGAGATAGCTAAAAGGCTGTAACCTCCTGGCTGACAGTCATCTGGGCTGTGGAATTACCTGTTTCTGCTTTTAGGCATTAGATTTGCTGGTTTGAAGCCATTTGGGATGTTTGAACCAGCTACTGAGTTATTGGCTGGAACTTGAGTTCCTGGAACTCAGAAGTGGGCATCTGAGGCAAATCTGATTGTCCCCAGTGACAGCACGCCAGTAATGCACTCTGTGCTACAGCCGCTCACGGGCTCTTGGTGGAACCAGACCCGAGTTAATCTGCAGTAAATCCCATGAAATTAAGGTAATGTGGATGCAGGATCCTTGGCAGCAGCTATTTCACTCTGCTTCTTTCAGTGTGCAATATCTGCTGGTACAAGTTCAGCAAAGCATACTACGGGGATATGGCTAACGTCTCAGAACTGCTGCTCAGCTTCTGCCTTGGGCACAGGTTGCTGCTTGAGTTGATGTGCAGAGCCACGTCAGCACTAATGCTGCCTTCTAGTTAATGACCTGCTTGGTGCCCAGTTTCGGCTGAAATCTTAGAAGCCTGAATTGAGATTCTCAAAGTAACTTTTCTCCTGCTTCTCTCACAAGTAGAGATTTCTCCCTTAAGTGCTCTCAGATCTGAGGCCCCCCAATGCCTTTTCAATACTAATAATCAGTTTAATTCCTCTAATTTCCTCATCCTCAGAAAACACAAGTCTCTTCTGAATTGGAGATAACTTTGAGTCAAAGGTGTATTATTTATGTCCTGCAAGTGAAGGAATTCTTGCAGTGAATTGGAATCCTTGGCTAAAAGCTGCTGCAATTTTGCAGATTCTGTAATGGCATTTTAGCTGTACAGTTTAATCAAGCTCAGCGAATCACTTCAGACTCCCTGATCCTGCAAAGTACCCTGCTTTAGGTTTGCCTTTGAATCCATTCTGCTTTTTAATGCTCGTTTTCCTATGGAGCTTTTCTCACTTTGTAGTTTTGGGATTTGGATCAGAGAGACTGAGAAATGCGAGACTTTTAATAGTTATTCTTTTCTGACAGAAAGCACATGTGAATGCACAAGATTTTTGTGCTAAAACATACAGATGCATACTTGAACTAGTGACCTGCCTATCTGTTGACCTTCCAAGGGGCACCTACTGCTTTTCATAATAGGTTTTTTAATGAAGGATTCAATGGGAACCAAAAGAATGCGCTTGTGGGGAGGGGAAAGAGTAGGTATATATATATTTAGTCTAATAGGTGGGGGGGCGGAGAGGGGAATCGTACAAATTGCTGTTCCTTAGCTTATCAGTTTACCCTGGCTAAGGAAAAATTAATTAATATAGAACATTCTCTAGATACTTTTCCACTGAGTTATCTGTTATTTTTGTGCTTCTTGCTCAGACTGGATTTCCAGAGAAGGTATGAGTTGCTGGATTTCACTTGGAAATTTTAATTTTGTTATGCAGTTGTATAACAAACAACTATATGTAGAGTTGAGGCTCCAGCTGATCTTGGATTACCTTATGCTTTCTTGAAAAAGTTGCCATGGGGATAGAAAATACAAAGAAAAGGAGGGGAAAGATAGGCAAAAATTATATTCTTTCCACTTGACAGAGAAAGAAATAATCTAAGAACTGCAAACTGGAGTTTTTGGACAGTCACAAAAATCTCCACTCTCAAATCTTTTATTTGGAACAATATTCCATACCTGTCTTAAACTGTTTTGCAAGGGTTATTTGGTGAGAGATTTCAAATTACCTCTAGTTAGTTTTTTATGGTTCTGTGATGAAGCCTTTATGTCAGCATCAGCAGGAGGATTATGTGAAGCCTTTCTGTGGTGGGTATAGGCAGACCTGTTGGTGTTTCTAGGAATGGAAATTGCCAATCTGACTAACATGTTGCTCTGTTCTGCTCGGAGGGAGACAAACCAGCCCTGCAATGGGGCAGTCTAACGGAAAAAAGTTCCAGAATCACACAGCCGGAGGTGTTAAAAAAAATGAGTAGATGGTGGCACTTCAGGACATGGTCTAGTTGTCAGAGAGTTGGGATGAAGGTTGGACTTGATGATCCTAGAGGTCTTTTCCAACCTAAATGATTCTATGATCACCTGGTCCAACTTTTTACGGGAAATGGAGCCTAGATGAAATTATCTAGCATGTTGTCCTGTTGCATCTTGAAGACCTCCAGTGATGTGGACTCCACCACATCCCTGGGGAAGTTGTTCCAGGGAATGGTTGTTCTCACTGTGAAAAATTTCTTTCTTATATCAAGATGAAACCTCTCCCAGTGCCCACTGCCCCTTGTCTTCTCCATGTGCCTCTTTGTGAAGAGAGACTCTCCATCCTTTTTGTAACTGCCCTTCAAGTACTGGAAAACTGTGATGAGGTTCCCCCTGAGTCTTGTATTTTCCAAGGAGAAAAGACCTATCTTCTTAAGTCCTTCCTCATAGGGCAGCTTTTCCAGCCCTTTGATCATCATCATGGCTCTCCTTTGGACCCTCTCCAGTTTGTCTGTGTCTTTCTTGAGTAGTGGAGTCGGGATGGAGACAGTTTTGTCCTAGACTTCATTAACTTGGGGCTGACGTATGCACTTGAGCACAGTGATTTACATCTTTTCTGAAATACATATTTATACAGATGGAGGAGTTCAGGTATGTGTGGAGAAAACACACAGAAACAAGTTAGTGCTCGTAGCACTTCAGTCTCAGCAGCAGTGTGCTCTGCGGTTCTGAGCCCTGAACCCTCACAATGTGAGGTCTGGATATGTGTCAGAGTCTCATGCTCTGCAGTGCAGCACTGTGGGGTCAGATGGACAAAATAATGAGATTTTGAGCCATGAAGCACACTGTCATAAGCTTCTGATTGAGTCTTCGTAAAAATCACTCACCTCTTTGGCTGCCTGTGGGGACAGAGGGGCTACCTAGCCTATTACAGGGGGAGAGCGTACCTCTCAGTAGAAGATGACTCTTGACTTGCAACAAAATGTGATAGCCAGTTACCTTGTGGAATTTGCATCCTTTTCACAGTTTAATCTGCCTGTATGGCTTGTGCAAAGGCTACTCTCAGGTACCGGTTTTAGGAGAGGGGTGGACTTCCTGCTGTCAGTCCAGCTTTCCTGCACTTGCATCCTTGCTGTCCCTTGAGAGCCTTCCTCCATGTGAGGAAGTGTCCCAGGGTCCTGGGGTATTGGTGAGGGCAGCGCTGCCCTGGAGCTGAACCCAAGCAAGTCGCTGAAGTTCTCCAGCAGTGAGAGCTAACAAATAGCACTGACACCCCTAGTTTTCTGTTTTGCCACGCAGAATAAAAATGCAACATTTTCAAGCTGTTTCCTCTTCTGCTAAGATTACAACAAATCCACTTTACGGTTTTCATCAAATTTTCGGTTGAAGTGTATATGGAAAATAGTATCCACATGGTTGCAGAAAACTATTAACTTATGCCAAAGTTTTTTCCAATAGGAGAAAATAATGATTTCTTCTCTAAAAATTGATACTAAAAAAAAAAGTAGCTGTAAAACTTTAAAAACTGATTTAAAAAATTTGAACAGTTCTGTGACTTACTTCATAGTTTTAAATAAAATCTCCTCTTTCACAGAGAACAGCTGTATCAAGCATTTTAGTAGTCACTAATAACTGATGTTTTTCTGCCTGCCACTTGCAGCTCTTATGCAGCCACTGGAAATGATGTCAGTCTCTTTAGGATTCCGTTTAAAATAAAGGAGAAATGTCTATAATAATATAATAATACACTGTAATGGCGTAAGTCTGCAATGTATATTTTGCATACATCTATTACACTAAGATGACTGTCACTCTTCCTATAGAGAGCTACTCCCATGTGGGCTTTGGAAAGACAGGATATTCGTGATAGGTTATTCATGCCCTGCAGATGTCTGGAGCTTTTTATCATTATTAATTTTAGGATATTAATTGCTGAGTTTTCCGTGGTACTGAATTTTTGCTCAATGCAACCTTCAACCACCTCACCAGCTCTCAAATTTCTACTCAGGCTGAGTAATAAGTATCTTGGGGAAGTGAATGTGTAAGAGGATATGCAGTTTTGGTGAGGGAACAAGAAGTATAATATCCTATATATATATCTATATCTGTATCATACTGGGATGACTCAAGTTGGACTTCAGTCAGAAGGCAGGCTCTAATACTGCTGTGAATGTAGCACAAGGATATTTAGTAACTGGAGAGAGATGCCAGATTTTTCCATCCTTAAGTTGTGTAACTGGGGTTTTAGGAGACCTGCTCTTAATGAATAAGGCTTGGTACTGAATTTCCATATATCTCAGATTTAATTTTCAAAGGAGCTTCTCTGATTTCTGTATGTGTTGGAGACCAGTTTTTTTATTCATTAGAATGGGTTGTAAAGGATAGAGTTTCTTTTGCTGACTCTTGGTTCTATTTCTATGCCACTCAAAAGTGATTGGAGGTTTATGCTTTTCACTGTCTATTTCTAAGATTTTCTGAAATAAAATCAGGTTTTCTGGCTCTTTTGTATGTAAAAAAATCACCCATGGTTCATCTGCTGGCTGGGAAGATAAATGGCTTGCTTTGGAGCACCTGAGAGTGGCAGGATCTCGGGTGTGAGGGGTGGTTGTCAGAGAAGATGTGCCAAGGCTCTGATTAATACAACTCTTTCTCTTTTGGCTGTCTTCACTAGGAAACTGCTGGAAGAATGCTGTGACCCTGGGCAGCTCTTTGCCATGACAAAGCTGAACTCCCCAATGGGAAAGAACCTCTGGTTTGATGGGGAATTTTTATATTCCGTCACTATTGACAATGCAACTTATTCTCTCTTCCCACAGGTTAGTAACCTTTTTTTTCCTCTTTTCACTTTTAAGTATTAATATGGTAAATGTTAACTTTGTACAAATGAGTATAAATAGGCTAAAAGCTCACCAAGAAATAGTATCTTCATTTCTCAATACACAACAGTCTCTTAGGCTTTTTTATTTCTATGTTCTAAAAATTAGAAAATGTTTGTATGCATGTTAGTATTTCCCTGGCCATTTTTCAGGTGTGTGGATGTACATAAGGCATAAGGTTCGGCCATCCATATTGATTTTTAAAATACTAAGTTCTGGCTGTTTTAATGAGGTGATTCCTGCTTTTCAGTCAGTGATCACACTCACTGGCTGTGTGATCCCTCATCTGGGATTGCTTCAGTTCAGATCTGTTTAGCTAAGATGTGACAATGCTTTGTGTGAAGGTGTCCAGGTTACTTCCAAGTTAATGAAGCATATTGATGGCAAGCAACATGAGCCCCATAACAGAAGCTGACAACTTAACTTTGTTGATTTTTGCTGTATTTTGAATATTAGAAGTGGTTTGTTGTTGTTCAGCAAAGGTGTTTTGCTTTAAGTGCAGGGTTTTCAAGCGCTGGAAATTTGTAATACTAATCTAAGCTTCTTGTATTTTTAATTAATATAGAACTGATGTTAAATAATGAGTTTATTATATTGAAACTTGCATGTGGAATGAGAGATGTTTTGTATGGCTACACATTTAAAGAAAGCCAAACATCCGGATGTATTTATTGATTTACGTATTAATTTATCAAATTAAAGGCATAGGTATTTGTTAAACCTTCCAGTCAGTGTTGAGTCATTCACACTGGGCTTTTTATTTGTCACTGCTTCAACTAAACATAGAGTCATAGAATCATTTAGGTTGGAAGAGACCTCTAGGATCATCAAGTCAAGTCCAACCTTCATTCCAACATCTCCCTGACTCCTAGACCATGTCTCGAAGNACCAGCACCAGCCTCACTACAACCTCCTTTTAGGTAGTTGTAGAGAGCAATGAGGTCTCCTCTCAGACTCCTCTTCTCCAGACTAAACAATCCCAGTTCCCTCAGGTACGCCTCATACGACATATTCTCCATACCCCTCACCAGCTTTGTTGCCCTTCTCTGCACCCGCTCCAGCACCTCAGTGTCCTTCTTACACTGTGGTGCCCAAAACTGGACACAGGACTCAAGGTGCGGTCTCAGGAGTGCCAAGTACAGGGGCACAATCACCTCCCTACTCCTGCTGTTCACACCATTTCTGATACAGGCCAGGATGCTGTTTCTTGTTAAACTCATCCTGCAAATAAAACATCAGAAAAGTTATTTTAAAAAAACCCAACCACTAGTTTCCAGTTCTCAACAGCGTTATGACTTTGAATGAGTTTCTTTTAGTGGAGAAAGAGTGAGGGGAAACCGCAGTGTAGGGAAGAGGAGATGGGAGCGTGTTAAGGCATCATCTGGAGGATGGTGTTATAGCTGTGTCTTGTTAGGCTGCCAGTCCACTGTCTTGTCACTCGGCTGTGCCTGTTGTGATGAACCAGTTAACGGACCTCTGCCTCCCTCGGGCTGCTCCCCAGCTGCTGTGGCCTTGCAAGCTCAACAAACAAGTAGCTGGTGAAGCGCAAGGCGAATGTTTCTTCCTGCAGTACAGCTGGAAAGGGGCTGCCTGGCCGGAGTGAATTACTCTCTCTGCCTTTGAGGCTGGTAGAAAGTATATGGTGTGTTGTAGAATAGCAGCTGTAAATCCTTTTAATGATGATTAGTGTGATTTGTTGCTACACTATTGCACCGTTTATTGGAGAAAAGGGAAATCCTTGGCAGAGCTGTGAACTTTGTATCACTCAAAGATTGGCAGGATCTGCTCAAATTGTGTACCTCCTTTCTGGTGTTTCAGAAAAGCTGCACCTGGGATGGCACAGGGAGGTCAGTATTTTGTGTTGGATTTGGGATTTCAGATTTGGTTTTCTTTCAGTTCAAACTTAGAACTCTGCCTGGCTGCAGTGGTGTCCCTACCTCCTCTCATAGAAGAGAGGAGAGTACTGGATGGACTCCTTCAGGGAGGTAAATGCTGGTTAAAGAGGAATCATGGTCTTTGGAACTCCGGTGGTTCCCAAGCTGCCAAGCCCTGTCCTCAAAGTTTATCAATTGGCTGGATCGAGAGGGAGGATCTGGGAAGCCCTAGAGAGCCAAACTGCTGAGGGATGACATGAGCTAAGGAGTCAGGACTTTAGTGTCCCTTAGGCTTGCCAAGCAGGCTGTGAAGAGGGTGGCTAGATGCTGTTGTAGGAGTGGTGGTGGAAAAGGTGAATTTGTACAGTGTTCCAACCCTACAACAGTGCTAGAAAGGAGCTCTAGGACTGGTGCCAGAGGTGCTCTTCCTTTAGTGAATTGATGGGCAGTTCATTTCTGAGAACTGCTACTCAATACTACTCCTTCTTTTCTTGCAAATAGCACTGCCTCTGACTTGATATGTTATTCCTATGTATTTTGCCCTGAGGAATTTTGTAGACCTTTATCAGATGAAATCCTGCTAAGCTTAAAAGCTTGGGAAGATTTATTTGCAGTAAATTCTTAAACAAAGTATTCTTCTACCTCTCTGTTTCAAGAAGAACACTCGCCTAAATTTTTCAGGCTTCTACTTTGAAGAATGGTGTCTATTAGCTCGCTAGCAACTGGCAAGCAATATTTTGAAGATGAATATTCCTTTCAAAAGTATCCAGAAGCTTAAAACCACTCATAAAATATGGGTAATACTCTGAAATGCTCAGGGGATGTAACAGAAATGTAAAGGGCTGCAGCTTTGTTGATATAATCACAAAAATATTTCCTCTGGAATAAATAAAAAAGGCTCCATCCGCATCAATCTGCTGGGCTTAAGCCATTTTGTGCTTGCAGAAGATTTCTCAGTCCTGAACCAGTTATTAACTTATAGGATAAAGTAACTGAAAACTAAATAGGAAAATAGCTATGTTTTATGGCATAGAATAAGCTGGCTATGCATCAATGGAGATTTATACAGAAATAATGTATGTCAGAACTTAGTATGTAAAACGTCGGTAATTTTTGAATGTGAACAATACAGAATAGAATTTGTTTTTTCTTCTGAGTAATCTGTAGATAAAGTTCTTACAGCTGGTTCAATATTTTCTGATGGAGTGCTTTTCCAATAAAAGTGCTATTTCATCAAAATATAAATTTAGTATCAGATCATTGGTTTTTCAATTTTTCTTTGAAGTGAAAAGGTGCAAAGGTTTTGGTGGTGTTACAACATTTCATTTTACCATTATTTGAATGTAGTATTTCAACTGGGTTTTTTGGGGGTTTTTTTTGTTTTTTTTTTGTCAGCTTCATTGCTGGCTTTTTATTTCCTCAGACTTTGCTTGATTATATTCCTCCTCCTTTTAGGTTTGGGTTTTTTTTAAGTTTTTAGTTGGCCAAGGGAGAAATTCGCAAAAGAAAAAAGCTTTTATGTGGAACTAGTAACTCAGGGTTTCATTTCAGTTTATGAGAACAAAATTTGAAGTTGCAGAGTTCTGCATGAACCAACAATTCCAGCTGCTGGAAGTGGCTCCTTTTACTCTCCTCCTCTCTCAGTGTCATTTCCCCCCTGATTTCTAGAGTTAAATTTTTTTGAAACAGAAATTAAGTATTACACAGGCTGCAGCATTCTTCCCATCCCAGAGAGAAACTGCTAGTGGCTCATTGTCAATACCTAATGGTCAGGAGAAGAAACAAGGGAGGATGTGGCTCATCTCAGAAGATGGCCCAGCGTGCAGTGAGGGTGAGCATCCCGCCTACATCCCATCTCCCAACACTACTGCAGTGGCATTGCCTGGAGCTGTTGGATAATGGAGTGTCGTTTCAATTAAAATCCGACATTTCTTGACAGCAGCTTTGTTGCTACTACTTGCTGTGATCTACAGCATTATTTCCCACTCTTAGGAGATAAAAAGTGTAGAGTCTGCACGTAACTGTAGGTGTAGTTTAATGTTAATAACAAGAGGTTATTCCTACTGCATACCTACCACTTTTCCAAAGCTTTTCATGTAGACTTGAAGTTTCACTATTAACCAGTAATTTTGATATATAACTGAGGGCACTGAGAGGTTAGAGATGCAGGTGACTCTACTGCAGTCGAGATCAGTCGCATGGTTGGATAAACCTCTGAATAGCTGGGCTGCCATGTCTCAGGTTGGCCAGTAAAGGCCATGGGTAACTTGTAATGGTATTTCCTCTCCATTGTGGCCCAACTATTACACAGAAAACAGAACCGAGTGTTGGTGAGTGTCCAGAAGTTCTCTTGCATTCTGTTGAGGCATGACAGAAGGCATAAATAACATTTTCCACCATTTACTGTCTGACTAGCATGGAAGAACCAGGGTTACACCTATTCCCGCAGTAACTTTTAGATGCTATGAGTAAACATGATATAATCACAAGAGTAGCTGGGATGTAACTCAAAATCATGTGAGAGAAATGTGAACTAACACTCATCTGCTTTTAAGTTAGATAATAAAATAAGCCCCAGTTTCAAATGTTTTCTGGAATAATTTTGTACTCCTTCCTGTCTTTTTCTTCCTCTGAGTTTCAAAAGCAAATTTCAGACTATCTTTACTATTAGAGGAAAAAACCCTTCACCCCAGTATATAGCTGTTTATGCAAATACTTGATTTGTGTTGCTTGTTTGCAAAAGCTTATAGCAAGGAAGAACTGGGGTGAATTTCTGAGGTCTCCTTTCCCCTTGTCCCAGGAGGCTAAAGAAATAGTTCAGTCACCTGGAACGTTTCACTCTGCCATGTAAAGCAGTATTTTGGAGGGCAGAGGAGTGAATACATTTCAAAAGAAATTTCAAATGTTAAGCTTCAACTTTTTAACCTGACAAAATAAAATAACTCATTGAAAGAATTTCTGCTTTTATTGTATTTCACCAGAAGCAGTTAGACACATTTGGTATCAGTAAATTATTTCAAATTAATAAAATATGATTCCCCAGCTGCTCAAATCCCGTCTAAAATTTCACCTGTAAAGTGCTGTCAGCTAACAGAATGGCTGCTTGCATGGAGCTTCTCATGAATAGTCATCACAAATGGTGTTTGAGAAATCCAAAGGAAATAGCTTCAGCCACAAATAAATGAAAAACTGAATATGAGCCGGCAGTGTGAGCTTGCAATCCAGAAGGCCAATTGCATCCTGGGCTGCATCAAAAGAAGTGTGGCCAGCAGGTTGAAGGAAGTGATTCTCCCCATCTACCCAGCTCTTATGAGACCCTGCCTGGAGTACTGTGTCCAGCTCTGGACACCCTTGCATAAGAAAGACATGGACCTGCTCAAGCAGGTCCACAGGAGAGTCACAAAGATGATCAGGGGACTGGAGCACCTCCCTTATTGCAGACAGGCTGAGAGAGTTGGAATTGTCAGCCTGGAGAAGAGAAGGTTCTGGGGAGACCTTATAGCGACCTTCCACTACTTAAAGGGAGCCTACAGGAAAGGTGAGGAGGGACTCTTTATCAAGGAGTGTAGTGATAGGATGGAGGAAAACAGTTTTAAACTGGGTAGATTTAGATTAGGTGTTAGGAAGAAATTCTTTACTGTGAGGTTGGTGAGACACTGGAACAGGTTGCCCAGGGAAGTTGTGGATGTTCCATTCCTGGAGGTGCTGAAGGCCAGGCTGGATGGGGCTTAGAGCAACCTGATTTAGTGGGAGGTATCCCTGCCATGGCAGTGGGGTTGGAACTAGATGATCTTTAAGATCCCTTCCAACCCGAACCATTCTAAGATTCTATGAAATTTAGGAAAGCTGGCGGCTGTTTCTGGATATGTTGTGATCAGGAGAAAGGCAATACTTTTCAAATTATTAATTACAGTTTAAATTCATGTCCTTAATCATGAAAAAGTTAATCACTCCACTTAGTGTAAGATAGAGACATTCTCTGACATTTTCTGGGTTGTTGGGGTGGATGCTGTATTGGGTAACAGTGAATGATTTTATGACTGTGCAGTGTGATTTGTGTTTTTTTAGTTGTTTAATTTTTATTGATTGCTCACAACATTCCTCATTTGGCCAGAGATTTTATTGTGTCCTCTGTTGCTGGTACTTGTGTTGTGTCAAAGCAAATTCCATGGTCTTACAGTTGTAGCCAGAAGCTAGTAGAATAATTTGTAATTATTTCAGGGAAATAATTCAGATTTGGAAAGGGAGTTTCGTGTGGAGACTGCAGGCTTCTCTCTTTTGGCATGACAAGTATTACAGGAAAAATATACTCATCCTGCTTAAGAAATGACAGTTTGATTCAAGTAAAAGGTGAGGTCTAGAAGCAGCAAGCACTGAGAAGGATTAGGTGGGAGTGCAGCTGCTGTGCAGATGCAGGGTGGAATGTGAAGCTACAGCTCTATAAGCCTGTTAAAAGGGCAATGCAAACTTGCTTAGGGCAAACGCTGTATGTTGTTTGGGCGGATTTTAGACCCAGGTGATCCAAAACTCGTGTATAAAATGGGAAACCACATGAAGAGGGTTAGGAGTTGATGGACTGTAGAGTTGCCAGGAGGCATGAATTACTGCCTTTGGTGTTGACTCTGGAAGGGCTCTGTTTATTTTTACTACCAAACTAACTTACTAAAGTACTGTGTTCTCAGTAAAGCTCTGAAATACTGGCTATCATATGTGTCCTGTTTTTTCTTTCTTGATGTTTTGGGTAGGGGCATGAAGTGCTGTCAGACCTCACATTTACAGAACAACTCTTGTATTTACTTCCATTAATTCTACTGTCTAAATAGTACCTTCCTGACTTCTTTAGAGTTTAATTTAATTAGGATTTGGGGGAATTTCTTGGTGCTATTCCCTTTCTTCCTTTCTTTTATCTCCTTTTTTTTCCTCTTTTTTCTTTTTCTTCACAAGCATACTGTAATGCAAACTATGTTCTTGATTTGGGCTACATATATTTATTCAAAAGGAAAATGTAATGAATGTTAATTATTGCAGACATGGAAACCATATTGTATACTGGTAGGTGAAGAGGTAGTTGTACCTGGTGAAGTGACATCTGCATGTTAGGATTGTAATTAAAAAGAGGTCTGAATTATTCAAGCAATTGTATCATCTAGTGCCTTGGATAAAGTGGGATATGAAATACTGTTATAGAGACCTGATAAATTGTGCCAGGTCTTCCCTTCAGTCCTGGATAATCTAGCCATTGGCATCAGGGTGATTGAGATTAAAAATCTGTTTTAATATTTAGTTAAGTGAAATCCCTACCCTCATTTTGCTTCCATACTGGCTAATTTAAAACTATTTAATTGGATCATTTTGTGCAGCCTGTTAGCAAAGCTGGTATAGGGCATCATCTGTGCTATCTGGTCAGTTAAGCAAAAGCTGAAGTCCATCTGAAACTACTCCATATAGACAAGATGCAAACATGCCTGATGGTTAAAATTCCGATTTTGCTGAAAAGACTGAGATGCAGTGTGTATAGTTTGAAGTAATTAACTAGAGGATGGGGAGCGTGCTCTTGTTGAAGCAAGTTAGAAGAGATCAAGGAGTGGCTTTCTGTCACTGTTGATCATCAGATGTGTGCTTTGGTCTCTCTGGACTTGCTAAAATGTCTTCAGCCAAGCTGCTTAGCCAGGCTGTCTTTGGTGAGCCTGATTTTCTGGAGTTTATCTGCAATAATGCACCTGCCAAATTGGCTTTATGTCAGTCAGTGCAAATACATAAATAGATGCTGACCTTTCCAAATGTAACAGAAAGGAAGGGAAGGACTAGATCTGGCTGCAAAGTGTCAGTTTGGCCCTCAGGCAGAGAAAGAGGAATGGCTGCCCCAACCTAACCTTTGTATTTCAAATCTAAAGTGACTGAGCATCAATGACTCTCTTTTTTTGGTAGCACAAGAGCTAATCCAAGCATACACCAGTGCCTTTGCCAGACAGACCCTCAAGTCCTTGGGCATTCAAAACAACCCTACAGATCAATCCCACCTCTGGGATTTTGGTGACAGGAGGGTGTGGAAGAACAAATATGGTCCAGCTTCTGCATTGTTATGGATGCTGAGTGGTACTAAAAGAAGTATAAAATATGGAACCATGTAAGACAGAAGGACCATGGCATATTTTCAAGAGGATAATTCAGCCATGAGGGTGTTGCAACTTGGAAGTAATTTTCTATTTGGAAAATGCTTCAAGGAGCGTACTTTTTCATTTCATTTGGTACCCAGGGCTGTACAGTTACTGGCTGGTAAAATGCAAGCCTGTACATGAGGCAGCCACCAAGCGTGAAGAGGCCACAGCAGAGCTGGAAACATGGGCGAGCTTGAGTGATGTGGTGGTGGGTGCTGTCCCACCGAGGGAGGGGACATGGTGGAAGGGCATCTGCTGGCAGAGGCAGAGAGAATCTCATGGCACTACATGCTTGTGCACTGTCTATTCATTAGCTGCGCTACCAAAATTTTCTACCAGAAGTAACATTTTTGACTGTACCTAGAAGTTGTAACTATAGATGTTATGCTGTGGGATTGTGAAGTACATAGCAAAAAAAGCTGAACTTGAAGAGGAAGTGGGCAACATGGGCAAAGATGGCCAGAGAGGCTGTACTACTGCTCTGGGAATTTTATGTGCTTGTTAGTCAATGTTCATCTGCTTTATACGCAAGAAATGTTGTAAGCAGAAGAACAATTAAAGGAAGTGTTCACAGATGAGAAGCTGTAGGAGCAGCAAACTTCTGATAGCTACAAGTAACTACAGGGCATGTGAACTGCCTGGCTGAGGGTATAAAAATAGAAGTAAGAGTGGGTTCTAGTTTGCCCAAAGGCAACGCAGTTAAGATTTGTTTTGTTTATTGTAGCTTTATATAACTGATAAGATGCTAAAAGGAGGTTCTTTGTCCATGCAGGGGTTTTTCTGGCAGTGAACTCGTTTATATACCAAGACTTCCACCTACAGGTGCAATGAGACCTTTGCTCATTTGGAAGTCAGTGTCTAGATCTTGAGTAAGCTTTGTCCTTTATATCCTGTCTACCTGCTAACCTGTCTTATTATTTATAAATTTTATTATTAAAAGTAAACTTGTTCAGTTTTTAGGCTTTTTACTGCATATGTCTATATTCAGTGATCAGGTTGCATTACATTAATTTGCTGTATTCAGTGGTTAGCTTTTTTGGTGAGATACTTCTAAAACAGGCTTAATGCTAGTACTTACTTGAGGCTTCAGTCTGATTCTATTTCATGCCTGGCACTTACCACCTGGCAGAAGAAAGGGTAGAAATTTATGAAATACTACATACATATTTTTTTCATACAGTTGTTTGGTTTCTTGAGATAATTCCTGTAAATTTTACTGGAGTGTGACAGGGTATCAGATCATGTTCAGGAAGTATCTCACCTGCAGCAAAAGTGTAGTACCTGTTCTCCCAGGTATTCCTAGAACTGTGGCTTAGCAGAGTCTGCAGGCTTGCAGAAGGTCAGGGAAGGTTACACCACTGCAGAAGCTATTAAGAAGCGGTAGCATGGTTAGAGATCTTGTAAGAGTATTATATAGTGACTTTCAAGAGTTCCTCTATGTCTTCTTGCTTAGGGGGAAGTGTAAGCCCAGCTTGACATTTAATGAGAAATATGCTGCATTACAGTTCAGGAACAGACTTACGTAGCCAGACATGGTTGATTTAGGGTCCTTATAACCTGATATGGTGTGAAGGGGAAGGGCTGTGATTCTCTTCTGGAGCAACTTTTATAATCCCAATGGCTCCCATGAGGCAGGCATTGGCTTCCAAATGACGTTTTGGATGTTGGGAAAATATAATACAGTAGTGGTTTTCTTACATCAGGATGCACCAGATAAATCCTGTGATGCTGGATGTGCAGGTGAAGTACCACTTCACTTGCTGTTGCTCAGATCAAGAATACAGGCTGTTTTTTCCTTCTTGATCAACAGAGCTTATGCTTTTTTCAGAGTCTTTAAGGAGAAATTTGGCAATTAAATCTGTGCTTCAGATGGTTTGCGGGCCAGTAACTACCATCATCTGAGGCGTTGTTTTGTGCGTGGTGGCTAAAGGGTTAGTCTGTAGTGGCAGGCAAAGACAAGAGAACTGACAGCACTGGTGTCTTTCCAGCTGAAATGAGTCAGGGTATGACATTTCACAGCCTTGTGAATTTGGACTTGTGTAATATATCTGTGAATCCCAAATGCAGAAAGAAATAGTTTTTTCCAGTGCGGAGATGATGTCTTTTTCTTCTTTTTCAATTTATTTTTTAAAGACTGTCTTAGACACTTCTAAGAACCATGGGCATTTGGGGCTGGTGACAGTTGGCAATTCCAGTCTAGGTATGCTGAAGGGAAGAGCAACTTGCATATTCACACACTGGGCTTTGCAGGTGATTTGAAGGAGGAATACTTAAGCCCAGGACCATGGTTTAGGCTTGCTGGCTTTAGTCCAGCGCATCAGTCTCTAGAAAACTGCGGTAAGCCTTCGCAGCGTATTTTCATGTAGGGTACATTACTGCCAGCACGATTCTGCACACTTTGCTAGTTCTGCCCTTGATCTATAAGCTGCAAGTCAGTTACAAAATCCTGTGAGTGGGGTTAGGTTGGGACTTTGAGGTTCCTGCATGCCAGCATAGTGGCTGCAGCAGGGCTACCTTAATAGTGCCTCATGGAATACTCCAATGGCTGTATTTTTCTCAGTGTAAAATGTATTGGACTAACGATCTCCAAGTTTAGAAGGTTCGGATGAAGGACACTGCGTTCCAGATGATCACTTGATCAGGAGGAAATTACCTTAATTATATCCCAAGTACTAGCTCTGTGAGACCTGATAGGTTTTCTAGGAAGTCCCAAGTCATACAGATGCATTTGAGTACCTTAATTCTCTGGCATGGGAATTGCATGATAGATGAGGCACAAAAAATATATGTGATGATGGGGTCTAACTTTCCCTTTTGCCCAGAGAATATGCCTTTTTTAGGACAGGACAGAGAAGTTTTCTTTATGAGTAAATTATCTGCCTTAGTCTGAAGGAGTAAAGGTTGTGATCTGAATAGCCTGATGTGAAACAGCTCTTGGAACTTAACTGGCTTAATAGCATAGCACCCTCGTCCACCGACTGCTGCCCTAACTAGTCATCCTAGCACAAGAGCTGTGTGGCTAAGTGTGAACAAATGAAGAGCGTAATTCCTCACATCCTCTGCTTGAAAGGGTTTTGTTTTAAGACAATGTCTGGATTCATAGAACAATTTAAGCACAGGTGTATTACACTGAAATGTGAATGCATTGCTGTCTTGTGCTAATGGGACTATCTAGTGAGCCATTCAGTCAGATAGGGATAAATGTACTATGTAATGCCCATAGACCAATTTCTCATCTGTATAATATCTCCTCACTTATGGTTTTATGGGGTGTGACCAAAGTGTTTGCAACCTATTAAATCCCGTGGTAATGAGGCCTTCCTACGGTGACAGAAGGAAAGAACTCAGTGTGGTGAAGGTGACAGTGGCAATACCAATATTACTACAACCTTTGGTGGTGTGCATGGGCAGGCAGCTGCATCAGAGATGCCTTCTCACTCACCTTTACTGTGTCATCTCACTAATCTTGCTGTATCTAGTTAAGTACATGTCATAGCTACCTGCAAGTGTATGCTGGGGAATCCCTTAGCAGCCACATGCAGTAGGTGGGGGTATGCTTGTTAGCTCCCTCCTCCATCTGCTGTGCTTTGGTGAGAAGCACCAGTTACAAGAGAGCAAGGGCTTCAGTTGTAACCCCGCAATCGAATGACACTAAACCAAATTCAGCACCTATTTTCACACAGGTCCCTTAGCACTCAGAAGGCTGCAAAAAGAAGTGTATTCAATCACACCACATAATCCAGAGGTACAGCACTATTTATGATGTTACTTTTATAAAACCAGGCTTTAGGGAAGAAAGCCTTGCACCTTCACACAGGGATTCAGTGGGCAGCGCTATGCCAAAATATAGGGGCACTGTCGGTTCATTCTGATGGTACCATAGTGAAACCTCTGCAAAGTCATTGTCTGGAGGGGATACTCAGCGGTCACTGCCATCTTGCCTCTACCTCATGGCAGACAGCTTTACTGGGGCTGTACCTGACAGATATTTATCTAATAATTTTTTACATCTTCCGGTAATGGAAATTCCACAGCCCACTAGGCAGTCCGTTCCAGTCCTTTGCTGTCCTTATGTGTAGGATGTATTTCCTGACATCTAACTTAAAATTCCCCGTTGGCTATATGTTAAGAAAATTTTTTTCATATTTTTTCCACATATGACTGCTATCAAGTCTCCCCACAGTCTTTTTCTCTAGGCTAAACAACCACAACGCTTTTAATCAGAACATTTTTTCTGAACTTCTGAACGTTTTTGTTTTTCTGGTAGTCTGTAAGGAAGATGAGTGACAATTAACCATGTGATGCCCTCAGAAATGTATCCTTGCTTTCCCTTTGGCTAGTACAAATCATCAGTGCTATATCCTCCAAAATGCAGAGCTTAATGGCACCTTTCTTCTTGATCAAGCTTGTATTTAGTGTTGCTGATTATTTCTGTAGCCAAGAGATCACTGGTTGTTGCTACTAATGAGGCAAATCTAGTATCCCAACATACATGCTCATCTTTTCTCCATGGTAATGTGCACCAAGGACTGAACAGGGAACAGAGCTCAAGTATCTTTTCCTTTCCATAGTAAGATCTCTGGGTGCTGCAGTCACAGCTCTGACAGTCTGCTTCAGCTAATCTCGCCCGTCTCACCACCTCAGTAAACTGGAAATACTTCATGTAGCTGGAGACAGACAGATGGACAGTTGCCAGCGGTGAGCCCCCTCTCCAGGGGGCACAGTGAAGATTGAATGGAGCTACTGTTGTATGTCTTTATTTCTCAGTGTACAGAGCCAAGCTGAATTAGACTTGCCCACAGGGCGTGAAGTAATACCAAGCAACACTTTCTCTCTGTTGATGATTTTTTAACGAGGTTGTGAGTATGACAAGAATGTAGAATGGGAATGTGTAGTGTATTCTGGTTTTAGGCTAGTTAACCTTGTAGTCTAATTCATTAATAGATATTCCTCCATGCAGGCTGTCTTCAGCTTTTTCCTCAATCTAAAACCTACTGACTTGTCTCACCTCCCTTCCCTTGCAGCTGGGAAGGCACATGCATAAGCTTGGCATATGCACAGTTATTCAGGAGCAATGCTGCAAATTTAAGTGATGGGACTAGGCTCAATAGGAGACAGTTTAGATGAAAGGAGACAATAAATGCCAAGGTTACACAGATCTGTTTTGTGATCCACTGTTGTGCTAGAAGAAGAAATGAGAAAGCCAAAGATAAATAATCCTTGGTATGAGTATGATGCTCTTTATAACAATTCCCTCAAGCACTTTACAGGCATTCAAATTCAATGTATGGTGTTACTGCACAGCTAAATCTATGCCTAGAGATCTCTGGAGACAATTAAAATGAAGGCTTCTGCATGGGGAATATGTGGGGAAGAAATACTGCAAAACCTCTTTTTCATGTACAGTGAGCAGGTCTACATGCTGAACCACTATTCCTTTTACTTCACAGCTAAAAAACTGGAAGAGACCTAGGGAGCTCTTGTGATATTCTGGGCAGTATAAGAATATAGCAGACAGGAGCTCTTCTCCTCCCTATGGCATTAAGCAAGACCTTTGAGAAGTGGAACTGCCTCGTTTAAGCTCCCCAGCACTGTTTTCCTGGCTCTGGTCTTGACAGATTTTGCAGTTCCAGTTCCCCAGTTTAGGGTCTGTCCTCCAAGTGGTACCCAGGGCTGGCACCCCCTCATCCTAGCGTGGCTGTGGTCACCGCAGCAGTTGCATTCGTCTTTTCGAGGCTATCACTAAGCAGGGAAATGTGGTTGCTGGATTATTAAGCACCAAAAGAACCATGATGAGGAGTAACAAGCTATATTGCAAAATAGGTCAGATGAAGCCTGGTTACACCAAAGTCAATAGCAGTTTTCCAGTTGACTGCAGCATGGCCAGGATTTAGCCAATGGTATCCTCTTGCTGAGTACAGTTCTGCTAAGGACCCATAAATTTGGGTTTGTGGCTTCTTCCTGAGTAACAAAGAATGACTTCCCCCCCCCCCCCCCCCGCCAATTTCTCAGCCTTTATTAGCCTTTGTTTTCATTTAGTGAATGAGTTATTTATCTTATTCATCTGGTCTAACTGAAAAATACTTGTTTATACCCCTTACAACAGACCATCAGTGAAAAGGCAAGGCAAATTTGAAATAGCCACTCAGATGAGATAAAATGGAGCTTTTTGTCACTGCTCGTTCTTGCCCCCATCCTAACTGACAGCATCCTTTCTCTTGCTGGCACCTCTAAGCAGGGGATCATCGCTGACTTGATGCTTTGCTGAGTCCTTGCAAGCAGGCTGTGTGTGAGTCTTGCAGAATATTTACACGCTTCTCTGCTTCTCTGTCTCTCTCAATGAGCCAATCTTACTCTTAAGACCATTACTTTTGCAGGGCAAAGGCAGCTTTTTTGTGTGCTTGTCCAAGGCTGTGTGTGAGGATGGTGCGTGCAATGGTATGCCACGGTGGTCAACATCACCATATTAAAGTCATATGGTCAACCATAATTTTGTTCGCTTTTATTTTTCCTTTAGTTTTTAAGCGGTACAGAGATCCTTGGCATGTGACCCAGTGAAAGAAGTGAAATCGCTAGTGTCCTGGTGCTGTAGTGGGAATGTTATTTTCTGCAGCTTTTTCTTGAGGGAGAATCAGATGCTATCCTCTTCAGGTATGAATTTACCCCAGATTGTCATTAGGATGCCTGTACTCCCTGTACTTTGGGATTTTCAAATTGAGTATCTGGTTACTTGAGAACCGACCGTCTGAGAGATGACGAAATAGTAGAGAAAACCTATGCAGTGATAATCAACAAAGGTGGTTTCTCTTTAAAATTTGATATCATGTCCCACTGGGCACTTGTAAGGCTGAATAGTTTTACGAATCCTGCTGTTGCATGAAGGCTACAGGATAAATAACTTTTCCAGAGGAGAACAGAAACTTGCTTTTTGTGATTTCAAAGGGTCTTCTTTCATCAGAGATGAAAAATGTAGAAGCAAAGTTAGAGAGTGTTTGGGGTGGTTCTACTCTACTAAGTAAATTAGATTCTTCCTGTTAGCTTCATTGCTAGCGTTTTGACCCTACATGGAGCATAGCTGTAGAACTCCTCATTCACAGTATTTAGGTGTGCAAGAGAGAATCTCTGGTTTTATTAAGTATAGGCTTTCAGCCCTTCTTTCCATTTTTTGAAGCACTCCGAAGTTTGACATGCCAGTTACCTCCATCCAATATTACTCTTGTTAGCCATGTAAACTTGATTTTCATGCTGATTTGGTTTGCAAAATGCATGTTAATAACTATGTCCCTGTTATCCTTCCTCTTTTCCTTTCCCTACTTGTGGGTGCTGCTGGGTCTGCACTTTAGATAATTTTGTCCTTTATTCTCTTTGTCAGCTTCAGCTGAGCCTAATATTTGTCTAGGGTAAGATAACATGAAAGGGAAGCTTGGCCTGGTGGGGGCCTTAAAGTCATGGCTGTTTGGTGGTTCCAGCAAAGTGCTGACAGGAGCTGGTGTGAAGGGGTTTTAGTGTAACAGGCTGTCCGTGAGTGTAGCTCTGTCAGGTTATTTTGCTCACACGTATTTACAGAAATGTGAGCTTGTAAAAATGCTACCTTTTTACTCAACAGAGCCCCTTCTTTTGTATCCCCAAGGTTTATCTTCCCACTGATGAAAGCAAGTTTCCATTCCTGTCATTCCTTCAGAGCACATTCAACTACAGAAAAGCAAGTCAGATTGTATGTTGCCTTGCTCCGAACTAGTGCTGCCAGCTTAATAGGGTTTTTATCATACGTTTGTCAACTGCTAGAATTTTACATGGCTCTGTTACCCTTGCTTCTCCATGGAGCTGACAATGTACAAGGCAGCTCAAAATCAAACCTGATTTACTAAGAGAGCTAACAGAAGTCTTGATTTCAGAAATTACATGTTCGCATAATAGGCACTTTCTCTTAAAGTTTGTAAGAGAAAAACTCTGGCTTGTCAGTAGAGACAGGATCTTTTCATGTCTAAGCTGAAATTCAAGCTAATGTCTGACTGAGAGGGGGGAAAATGTAAAACCACAGTAAGTATACCTTTTGTCTGATAGCAGCAGAAATGTTAATAATACAGAAGTAAGGTGAACATACACTCTACTATAGATTTTTGTGGTAGATTTGTGGTTAATCCTATTACAGGTAAGAGGTTGATAGTAAATATTTTTCAAAACATGCTCATTCAAGTGTACTTTTTTATTGGCTCTTGTCAAAGACATCTCATATCCACAGCATCCCTTTGGGTCAGTATCCCCTTTTCCAACAGAGAAGACCTTTGTTGTCCTCTAGCACAAAGAAAGTTAACCCCAGATATGAGAAACTGAGCGTTAGATTTGACTCTGTTCAGAGGGAACCTAGTTCATGACTTCTCAATGTCTGAGTAGCTCAGCCTTTCTCCTGGGTTCCAGCCCAAGCACCCTGTACCAAGCCATTGCTGACAGCTTCCCTGTCTGCTGCTTCACTTCTTTACCCTGCCTTCCTCACCACTTTTTTGCCTGTGCCTCTGAGATCTCTTCTAGGTAGACTCCAGCCCTCTCCACCTGCTGCTGTTATTCTTCAGCCTTTATTAGCGTTTCTTTTCTAGTTGGCCTTTTAATCACAGTTAGGGGATCAACTGACTCCCCCATTCATGCGTTCTGGGCTGCTGCCATGCTGCATGGAGTTCATGCAGCTTATTGTAAACCTTAGAGATGGAGAGGCATGGCAGCGATAAAGACAAGGAGCATGAATCTCATTTTGCACCTGTTTCACAGCAGTATAGCACTTCTGGCTTCTCTGCTTTATCCTGCTGTGGGGATTTGAATCCTGCATAAAGATGAGACAACCCCCTTCCACGTAAGTGCTACTCCATTAGGCCGATACTAGGGTAATTTGCATGCCTGGAGTGAAATTCAAAGTGTTCTGGAAATGAATTACAGGTTTTCATGGTCAATTTTTCAACTGTAACATGATTTGCTCAAGATTGGTGTCAGGTAGGCTTTGCAGTTGCTTTGCTGTTGCCTGTTCCTTTGTTGTTGAGATGTCTTTTTTCCCTGTAGTAATGCTGTGTAATAATGTTCTCCTGTTATTCTGATAGCCTTGCTGTGGCTTTGAAGGTACAAGAACACAGATAGAATGGTCTTTGTAAGGAGAGGTAATATTTTTTTATTAAAGCAAGATAAGCCCTCCCGTTTATTGTGACTGCTGTACTCTCCTTGGGCTGAGTATAACTTTATATAGTTTATATTGACATTGGTATTAGTTTGGCTGTTTCATTAAATCCGTTTTCATTTCAACCCATGGGTCTCCTCTCTTTGTCCCAGTCTCCCTTCTTGGTTGGGGCGGGGTCATTGGGTGATAGAGCAACTGCTACAGTTTAGCCCTGGATAGGGACTAAACATAGACCAAGGACTACACATGCAGTCAGGAGTTTTGATTAGTTGGGGCTTACCTAACTTCCGCTGAATTATGGTTTTCTTTTCTTTATTCCTCCATAATGAGAATCTTGTTGCTCTTACTTATTTTCTGAATTTTCCTGCGGTGGGAAGTTCTCTATTACGGCATTGCACTATTTTTGTGATGATGTTTTTCTTGTATGTCTGAACATGCAGGATTCCCTCTCTTAGCCTTCTCCCCAACCCATTATTTAAGAATATAGGCACACTATCAATTTCTTTATTTTGCTGTCTCCATTTGTTTCTATGCGTTTTTTTGATCGTTTTAGATCACAAAACTATCCTGATTCCATTCCTAGTTACCATGTTGTGATGACATTTGCCTGTGGCATTTTAAAGTGAGTTTGTTATTATTTTAATGCTCTATGGATCAGATTTTTTGAAACCATATAAAGTTATTTTGTTAAATATCTCTGTAGCAGGCCAGGTATGGCTTATTTTTGAAATTTCCTTAAAACATGAGTAAATACAGAAAATCTAAGATATGCAGCATTCCTAATTTAACAGTGGTACAGATCACTTAACAGCCCTTTTACCTGTAAATTTAAGAAGTTTCTCCCACCTTCCGGCAGATAGGTCAACATCCTATTTACAGTTGTACTTTCAAGGATGCTAAATACAGTATAACTTGCAAAAATGTGACAGGTATGTGTGTGGCTTTGATAAGTAACCCTTTCTGCCAGAAATCATGGAAGTTGTCTTTGAAAAAGCACTTTCTTCGTAATTATGCTTTCAGGGTCTTTTTCATTTCACTAACATATGCCTAACTACGATTTACTGGCAGTGTACTCCAAATTTCTGTCAGAAGGAGTAAATTTAAAAACCACAATTTTGTACTTTAAAATTTGTCTTTTGATTGCCATATCTTTATATTTTGCCTTCAACAGATGTCTAGCTACTTAGTTGAGGGAGAAAAAAGCTGTCTCTGCAAAAATGATGAGCTGAGTAAAAATTATTTTTTACTTTGGCGGTGTGTTAAGAGCAATTTACACTGTGCATTGATATTCTTCCCACTCCTTTGTGCCTTGTCGGAAATCATTTGCAGTAGTGTCATCTGAATGGAGAAAAGGAACTTTAATTCGAGGGAAGGAGCAGAAAATAAATCAGTTACAATTAAGGCTATGTTTCAACCTATAGGTTCGGTGGGGTTTGGAACGCCTGTTGCCTGTACTTGGACTGCCATGGGAAGGCTGCTTGCAGATGAGATCCCAAGCATATGTATGGTGATGTTGATGATTTTATTGGCCACACTCACTTGACATCTTTCTTCAGATATTTTGATACCTGCAGGTGCAAAGGGCTCTGTGTCATTATTTCCACTGCAACAGGCTTAAAAGTGGCAGGAACACTTATGACCCAACCTGACCCGCTGAGCAACTCAAGCTGTAGGATTGCACCTAATGATTTCTCAGTCTAGTATGGTAGTGGTGTTTCAGCTGCAGCGTGTTAGTGCTACGTCACTATAACTTAAAGCATTGATTTTCAGAAATTTTGCTGCCTGCGTCTACAATGCAGACAAGACCTAACATATATTACCTTATCAAATCATTGAAATGCGCGAATAATCAAAGCAATTATAACATACATCCTAGCCGAAATTAGAATACTGAGAAATGCTAGCCATTATCCTAAATATAAAATTCACCATAGAAAATACAAATTTTTATGGAGAAAATATTTTAATTTCTATCTACGTGGCTGCCTGGGCTGTTAATTGAATGATTGAGCTTTACTTCTGTGCTTTAGGTTCTTTAAAGCACTGCTTTGGCTGTGCAAATGGATATAAATTACATCAGTGTTTAGAGACAATGAAAGTTGGGATCTCTTGGGTGTCTGGTCAGCTGTGTACGATATTACCTCATCTGCTGGGTCAACAATGCAAACTTGCTTTTCTGTTGTGTTTATTGCAAAATCAGTGCAGTATTTCTTTGATTCATTTATGGAGTTTGTTGTTTTAGCTTGTTTCATCATATTTTTCCCTGTTTAATGCTTATTCCTAGCATTACAGTCTGAAATTGCATTTTTGTTGTTATACTTTTGCTTTATAGGTATGTGTGTGGGATAGATATGAATATAGAATTACATCATTCAGCACTTTGGAATTAACTGACAATATTGTATCTACCAATGAAATCTCTGTTGAAAACTCTCCATGTTATGGCTTGATATTTCTTCATATGTACACATACTTCTGGTTAGGAATTACAGATTTTAAAAATATGACTCAGGTGTGAGCTTTTGCATTAGAGGTCTGTCCTTATCAACCAGATCTACAGGCCTCAGCTAAAACCTTTCTATCTGTCTGCCTGTGTCTTCATTTTGGAATACCTTCCTGTGCATGGCAGCAGTGAGAAAAAGGGAGAAATGCTGAGTGCTGGCTGCCTGAAATCTTGCATCCTGCTATGTGATGCTCTTGCAAAGGGTATCTCTTCACCCTTTACTGACCCAGTATATGAAACTCTGGAGCTATTCCCTGGGCCACTCAGTGGGAAGAGACAGAGAGGTGCTTGTGGAGAAGTTAACTGTACCGTGAGATTGTGGATGTGGCTGTGTGCGATATTTGTGAGAGGTTTCTGGGAGGCAAGGCTGCAGCCCTCGGTGGAATCACATTTCCTGGGGTTTCTCTGGACACAAGACTGTGGCAAGAGTCACACTGCTGCTTCTCTCTCTCTCTCTAACAACCCTGGTGCTTCTCAGGCAAGTGCAATTGGGATAAAAAGTCCTAAAGCAGGAGAGAATGACTAACTTATATATTAATGGTACCGTAGTAGGAGAATGTGATGTTGAGGATGAGTCTCGTTCATAATATCTGAGGCTTGAGAGGTCTGAGGAAGAGTTGACCTGGATGACCTGACAGGAGTACAGCTCTTACCCTGAAGTACGCGGGTTTTTTTGTTGTTCTGTCGTGGGATGAGGTCTCTAGGTATGCAGCGAGCTCATAGCTCTGTGTAGAGTCCCATTACGTATCAATTACTGCAAGTTCAGTGGAGCTGTAGTGTTTGTTTGATGTAGTGAATTTGGACGTCTGAATTTTAAGTAGAAGTGGGAGAAGTGATTTAAACAAAATACTGTAGCCCGTGACCCACCGCTTTGCCAAATTCAATGTGAAAGACGTGCCCATTTTGAATTCTAATGTAGAATCATTGCTAATTTATCTTTAGCTTGGTGTTGTAAAACAACCTCCTCTTCACTTCACTGCAAAATTTGGAGTGCAGCATCTGCCAGTCAGTTGTATCTACAAGTATCCTCTTCAGGCTTGATGAAACCTTGGTGAAAATTTTCACTGCTTAAAAGGAAGCTTGCAGCTAGACTTTGTTGTGAACAAAAAAATGCAGGCCATTAATATCCATAAACTTTTCAGCAGAATCTTGATTTAATTTATGAAAGATTAGAAATTTCACAGGCTTCCAAGATTCTCATACAAAACACCAATGAAACTCAGTAGCTCCGGTAAGGTTTCACTTTGGGATTTAACTCTGAAATGAACAGATGTGTTTTTGCAAGGGAAAGAAAAGATGTTGTTACATGTGTGAGCCATCTTCCCCACAAGAGGCCTCTGATTTAGAAAACTTATTATAGGCATCCAGGCTACCTCTACACTAGCCTTTAAGAAATATGACGGCACGGCTGATCTTATTTCACACTCAACAAGCGTTGTTAATCTGGAGGACAATCACAGTTGAGGATAGAGGTAAAGTTTGGTGGTATTGGCAATGTTTTTGACAGGACATAGCGTGAGAGCCCTTTTCTTCACCTCCTCTTTTGCTTGCTCTCAGCCTTCTGCCCTCAAAACAAGTGCAATCTTTCTCTGGTAAAGCAGCTTCTCAGCAAGTACTGATCTCAGTGTGACAGCATGAGAGAAGTCATAGATGTGGCTTTCACCTCTGGCTTACGGGCTGGATTATGACCATTACAACTATCATTTCATATGTGGTTGCAGGATGCTAGTGCCACCACATATGCCATAGCCTCTATGTCCAGGTGCTCTTCTTGCCTGTTATGTTCTGGCAAATAGCTTCCTCCTGTGGGTGAGCAAGCGGAGGACCTCTGGTACAGTTAGACCAGCCATAGCTTTTGACTGTATACCTTTCAGATGTACCAGATGGATAAGCTCTGAGTATTTTACTTATACTAGGCCAACTTGTCTGTGTTGGTGGTAGAAACAATGACAGTAATCTAAGACAGTCACATTTGTTACTGGCGAAAAGAGTACAGATCTATGTTGAGAGGTGTGAAAATGTAGTTAGAAGAGGGATGCTGTTAAAAAGAACCTATTTAATCTACTTGTTCTCTGCATATTCTGAAGTAATTACACTCTTATTTACTGGGAAAAAAAGCACAGTATTGTTGTTAACTTGGTTATTACAGCAGAATGGTCTAAATAGTCTTTCATTTCCAGGTATCATGAATGGCATTGTCAGGAGCCCAATACAAAAATGGAAGATCTAAGTGGTCCTCTTGTGCAGAATCTTTACTAGTGATGGTAAAAATACAAAAAGAAAAAGAACCTAATCTGAATTTCTAATCACAGGCCATATTTTGAGAGATTATATCCCTAGGTGAAAAAGCATCTTTTGTATTTCAAGTGTGACATATTTTAGCTGGATACAATTGAGAAGGACTGTAACATACAACATTCACAATGTCATTTTACAATCATTTTTTCTAAGTCTGCCCTTTAAAGGCTATCCACACATGAGTGGAGAGCAACACCACTTGAATGTCTCCCTTTGACTGTCTGAGAGAGCTCTAAAAATAAACTTGCAGATACGGTGGGAAGATGAAACTAGAGGACACAGTTACATGTCTTATCAAAAGCCAACAACTAGCCTGTGCTTTTTCCATGAGGTTCCTCATGTGAATAGAGCAAGCTAAAGGAAAAGTTAGAAGATTAGGCCTGGGGAGTATCAAAATCAGACAAGTCAGTTTTCAAAGGGTGGATGATTATGGCAGTTCTTGTGAGACTTCTGTCTTTGTAAAAGGATGGAAACTTAAAGCAGTAGAAGGAGCATAAGAGGCAGAGTGGAGTGGTTTTCTTAGCCAGAGAAACAAGTCTGGCAAGGATATGCTTTTTAAAATGCTCTTTGGAAGCTACAGTCATCTGTCACGTTTGAATGTTAGTGTTACATGCTAGCGAGTACTGAGAGTGGGTTCAGCATGAGGCTAATAAACGACCTATCAGTTTTGGGGACCCAGATGTTCTCCACTGATAAACTCCAAGTCCTTTGCCCTTTTACTGCGGTCCTCTTCAAAGTCACAAGGCTCAATGTTTACTGTTAGGACGCTTCTCTTCCCAGCCTAGCATTTGAAAGGGGCTGAAGCAGGCCCCAAAAACTAAGTGGTGAGAAAGCCCTCCATACCTCGAGTAGCTTCCTGGTCTGTAGTGCTGAGCACTCAGGGAGTAATCAATCCAGTGCATTCTGGTTGTGTTAATGGTTTCCTGCTGTGTCATCTGACCTTCACTGCTTTGCCCTGGATTTGCTTTCGGTTTGGGAATAGCTTTTAGTGAAAAATGAAGTTAGTGTTTTGTTTGATAGAAAGCTGAAAAACTATTTATCAGGGCTGGCAACATCTTAAATAAATAATGTGATGTCTTAGTGGCTACTCAGATTTAGTACGAGTGGCTACTAGTACTTAGTGGCTACTCCCTGCTTATTGTAGGGGGGTTGGACTAGATGGCCTTTAGAGGTCCCTTCCAACCCAACACATTCTATGGTGACTCAATGATTCCTGTGATGTTCTGTTCGCCTGGCAGAACAGAGCTGCAGTTCATGAAAACTTTTGACATTGTCTTCTCCAAATCGCAACCTCTCACAGAGGACAGCACCTTTTTGTTTCTTTGTTCGTTCATTTTTTTCGACCTTGTCACTCAGTGAGTGTAATTATACCTCCAGGAGGTTTTCTTTTTCTGACCGAAGGGAAAGTGGGATGTGAATGACGTGAGCCGGGGAGTGGCGGAGCTGACCAGGGTCCTGACCAGTCAAACTGCCTGGCTGGGGCAGAGGCCCTGAAGCACCTAAGAAACGGCCGATGTTGAGCAGTTTTCACGAGTGGCCGTGCCTGCAGCAGGATGTTGGACTGGATTACCTGAATTTTATATGGTGCTAAACCCAAGGGAAGCACTGAGTCGGTGAAAAAAGGCACGCCTTTATGTGAAATTAATTTTATTCTGCATTACCTTTCAGCGTGCTTATAGTTGCCTCAGTCTGCACAGTCATCGAATGGTTTGAGTTGGAAGGGACCTCGAGGATCATCTAGTTCCAAGCCCCCTATTGTAGGCAGGGACACCTTCCACTAGACTAGGTAGCCTGGCCTTGAACATATCCTGTGATGGAGTATCTACGGCCCCCCTGGGTAACCTGTTCCAGTGTCTCACCACCCTCACAGTAAAAAACTTCTTCATAATATTTTCACTGTGAGGGTGGTGACTCCCTGGAACAGGTTGCCCAGGGAGGTTGTAGATATAGTCCAATTTAACTGGACTTCTATTTTTAAAATTCTGATGTGTACAATGTGTGGCTGAGACTTCAGCCTTAGGTTTGGTTCCTGAAGCCTAGCCTCCCTGTTTCACTATGCTCTCAAGAGAGGAGCTAGCCCCAGATGAACTTTTGTGGAGGCCTGCAACAAATAATGGCATTTATAGTTTGCTTTTTGGAGAACCTACACCTTTATATAATAAAATGACACTTTTCCCCATTTTAATCTTACATTACTAAGTGGTTTATTATTGATACAGAAACGATCATTGTTTATTCAAATCAGTTAATGATAAGTTATTCAGACAAGTTCATGAATTGCACTCATGCCTCTATGTGAAAATACATTTTAAGGAGCTTTGTTTTCATTACCAGAAAAAATAAAAAGCTTATGGAAGCGTCATTGATTCTGTAACTGTAACAGCTTTTCCCCTCTGCCTCCCTGAACTTCTAAACTTCTGTTTTCATAACCTTTAGACATGACATTACATGGTACTGCACTTCCCTCTAATTGCTTTCTTGATTGGTAAACATTCCTTTGATTTGGTAAACATTCCATGATTTGGTAGTCACTCATTATATATAAATCCTATTATGCTGCTAACCTCCTTTTTTATTTTTCAGAAAGATCTTTTAACCTTGGCACTACATGTCTTCAGAAAGACTGCCCTAAAGAAAGATAGTACTCTAAAGCAGGGGTCCTCAAACTACGGCCCGCGGGCCGGATACGGCATTCTTTTTCCTGTTTTTTGTGCACTACTACAAATAAAATATGTGCAGTATGCATAGGAATTCGTTCATTTTTTTCCAAACTATAGTCCGGCCCCCGACAGTGTCTGAGGGACAGTGAACCGGCCCCCTGTTTAAAAAGTTTCAGGACCCCTGCTCTAAAGGAAGGCCTATACCCTTGCTTTATGTGCAGTCCTTAAAATTCTTTGTTGTTTTCTTTGCATACTATTATTTTCTTTTCAGCTTTTTTGGGTCAACTTACTTTGTGTTATTAATTACATGAGCCAACTCACATGCCATCTGGATTTGTGGATGGAAGATAGTCTAAAGATGTAAGATACAGGTTGATGCAGGCTCCTGACCTGCACCAGACATAATGGCTCTTTGAAGCTGGGTACATTTATTGATTCCTCAAATTGTTTTTTATTTCTTAGTGTATTTTATGTATTTGAGTTGACTGTGTGCAATTCAGTAGTGTGTTTAAATGAACCTGCTCTACCTGTAAGATGATACTACATGTGGGACTTTAAAAAAAAATTTTCTGGGCAGCCCAATGTCATAAGACTTTTTCATCCAATCACTACCCATGAACTATTCTAAACACCTAGAAACATCAGAGCCCTAAAATGTTTCCTAGCTAGCCTTTCTCTGTTTTGATTTGCATTGCTGTTTACCTACATTACCTAATTGGAATCAGAGGGAATTTTTTGGGTTATACCGTAAGAAAGATCAGTAAATAGATCAGCATCTGTGTTGTAAAACAGACTTTTTGTTTAGACTTCTCAAAGTCTAAAATTTGTCCTAAAATATACTTTCTCCTTATCTGTAAGTGAAGCTTTCATAAGAGGATTAGTTTTTCTCATTAATAGAGAAGAGAAAAAAATTATCTGCAAGTAGTAAAGAAAGTCAACAGTGCTTCCATGCTGCCAGAAACTAATCTCAGTATTTAAACTCCACTCAAACTCTAATTGCAAATTTCCTAGAGATATCAATCCTTGCTAGTTGTCTTTGATGTCTTTTTAACTAGTGATTCTCAATAGGTGTCATTGGTTCTGCTGAGCTGTTTAGAGGTAAAGCAAAGGCAAGGAACACTTTTGGATTAGTGGATCTTCTCCTTGTAGTAGCTCATTGTTTAATATACTGGCTAAACGGAAGCTTATTGCTATTAAGACAGCCTAAAAAATAAAAGCCAAAGCTTTAAATTTCGGTGATATGATAACTAAATCCATATTTTGGTGCCTGTATAAAGCAGATTAATTTCCTTTGCTGCAGCTCCTTATTCATATCAGTGGGATCAAAAGGCCCTCAGGAATTCAGAGAGCCGTTCCAAAGTGTTATTGTCCTTTGTACAATCCTTTATATGTTTTATGAACTGAAACTAACCTTATTTATTGCATATACTGTGTGCTACTAATAAGGTTTTAGAGAATTTAATGTTTCTGTAGCTGGCAGGGTGTTTTAGTAAATCAACGGTGTGCATGCAGATGGGTCTCCTGACACCTTCTTCAGAGTCCTCCTGCGTGCTGTCTTTCTTACCCCCACCCACGTTTAATGCCAGCTATTGTTGCATTTCGCAATTATTTGTATTCTGCTCATGCAATTGTAGAAACATTCATCCTGCATCAGTTCTGCAGGGTTAGGATTGATCTTAAAATTCTTAGGAACTGTGTGTTTGATTGTGGAGTGGTCCTGGCAGTAACCTTGCACATAGATGAAACTGTGTTGAGAAATCTGTTGTAAAGCTGGGAAAATGAGAGAGTAGTACCCCTTACTGAACAGTAGTTGGTCTTGCAAAATTTCCAGATCTTTTCCTATCTTTGCTCACTTGGTGTTGTCCCACGCTCTCATGAGAGAATAATTCAACATGGGAGTACATGGTATACTTATTCCGACACCAGGCACAAGTGAGCAGATACCCCGCAATTTTCCTTACTCTGTTTTGGTTTCAGTTTGTTATTCTTCTTCCATCCTGAAACTGCGGAGGGAGAAAGTACAGTCAGAGTTGGAGGACTTCGTCACTGGGCAATTGCATTATTTGTTTTCTATCTACATTATTTGTTTTCTGTCTACATTTCTCTAACAGAAATATAATAGTTATTTACTTTAACAAAAGCTTTTGTGCATAAAAGTAAAAATGTGCGCCTATATACAGTAAATTCCTCAGCTAGAAAATTGTGTGCTGCAATGCAGGAGATAAATTTAAAAGTTTATACTGCATTTTCTCAGGCCTGTGGAATATCTCATTAAACTCTCATAAAATACTAACTTCTCTTGTTGTTCATGGGCTTGCATGACATTAAAAAAGTAGTTTTCCCCCCTGAAGTGATGATTTGTGCTTACCTTTGTTTCCATAAAACACCTAGTCAAAACTCAAAATCTGATGCTTTTTTCTTTTTGACTTAAGCTTAGAGCATTGCATCAGTGCAACCCTGGCGTATACAGTTTGACATACTTAACTTTTTCTCTTCTGCTCAGGACTTGGAGCGGATTAGGAAAGGAACAGGGAAAAAGTGGAGTATGGGTAAACCATTCAAAAGCAGCATCTGAAAATTAGTTCTCTAAGCCCAAAAGATAAGGGATTGCTGCTAAGCATTCAGCACAGCGCAGTATTAAATAACCACTGGAATACCTGGTGTGTCTGCCTGTCTTTCTGCCATCGAGTGCCAGTGAAGCAGGAGGTGAATTGCTGCCTGGTGTGTAAATGCTCGTACAGTGCGAGCATTAAAGTTGAAGTCACTTGAAATCGAAGTAGGAGGGTGTTGCATACCTACCTCCGGAGGTGCTGGCAAAGCAGAGCAGGGCTGAGAATCCCACTCAGTGGATGGTGTTTTGATCTAAGCTTGTCATAGCATCTGGTGATGGTATCTGGTGATCAGGTAAAAGGAAGGATTTGCTGAGTGTTTCTGTGGCTGTTGGCAGAATTTAGTGGTTCGACTTAGGAATCAAAGTGTATCCTTCTTATGGCACAGGATTGAAGAAGAAATCATAGGAGTTATTCAAGTGTGGTTAGATATGGAAACAGCTAAAAAAAAAAGTGTGGAAGGTGGATAAGGAAGCCAAGAGAGGCAGTTATTTACAAATTCTGGTCAAGCTGTTTCTCAAGGAATTTGTACATTATTTTTGCATTTTGTACAGTTTGCATGGGACTGGCTTGCTCCATGGAACATCTAAATGCAGCTGTTTGGAAGGAATCTCGGTTCCTGCTTGAGACATCCCAATTGTGGAAATGTTGGAAGCTATCGCATCCTCCAGAATAAGAGATGCCCTCCCCACCCCCAGTAGACCGAGTCCCTTTTTTTAATTAATCATGAAACAATATTTCCTTTTTATCATTTTTAATCCAAAGTTTGGGGTCCTAGTGTATTGCAGGTTGTAAGATTTGGATCCAGAAATCTTCCAGAACTTGGGAATTTCCCGCCTATTAAAATCGCTTTGTCTTATAAAGGAGAATTCCATTCGCATTCCCAGAGGATTTACTGTTTAAAATACTGGTTATGATGTACCACCTGTTACAATCTCCAAATGTGATTTTTAATTTTTTTTTTTTTTTTTCCTCTCCATAATCCCCACGCTGTTCTCTCTTGGCTGTATGAAGGCTGATTCCATTGAATTAAATGCCACAGTAGCAATTTGAAATGTTCTTTTAATTCACAGCAAGTAGTCCCTTGCAGTGACTTCATGCTGGGTGGAAAGCTATTAGAGAGTGCACCATTTTGAAGTTCCTACTTAAAGTACAGCTTGAACTCAAAGTGACTGCTAGCTAGTTACTGGTACTCCATGTTTTTTGTGAATATGCAGGTATGTTGCAGAGCGTTCCCTCTTTTGTGTGTGGCTGCTGTGCAGTTAATATCCCATGTATCCGTTTGGGTATAAGAGAGTTTCCTGCAGCCACAGAACAGTGCGTTCAGTCTCCTAAGTGGTCTTTTGCAGTCCTATGTTCTTGTATAAATATTTCATGAGATATTAACCTCATGACAAACAATAATGCCTGAAGTACATATTTGTGAAGAGCTCAAATATTACATGAGCTTAAATGTTTAATTCCACTTCAATCCTTGATAAAAACACTACTGTCATGGCTGAGACATCCTTGCATGGTACTATAGAGAAGTTTGCCACACCTGCACCATTCCTTTTTTGTGCAAGCAGTGAGCATCAGATTTCAAAATTTCTTAGTTGGCAATGCCTCTCTGAAGCAAGGAAACTAAGAAACTGAAGAAGGTAGCTGGAGGTTCATTTTAAGATAGCTTTCTTATCTCCTAGAGGGATTTCATCAGTCAGTCACTGTCACAGTTTCTTCCTGTAATAATTGCTTTGTAACCAGATATTGGGGTTTGGTAGTATCCAAGTCCCAAATTTGAAAAACCATGCTCAGCTTATTTATTGATGTTCATAATTAGCATACACAAAGAGGCAGTGTGCTCCTTAACTGGGATCAGGCTGGCAGGGGCTCTGTTCTGATGTGTTCCACAAAATAACTCTGCAGTATGCTTATACCTCACCCTCTGCTTTGTGGCCGCATTACTATAGAGGCAAGGGTTTTGGCTTGCTTCTTGCTTAACATTTCACGCATTATTTCACATATTAGTGGAATATAGAGAATTTTGTATGAATTATAGCTAACACACACAGTTAGCAAGTCTCAGTGGAACATATATTGTGAATCTGACAGATTTTGCACATGCGAAATACAGCTTTCAACAGTTTCACTAATGTGCTTTTGTAATACAGCTTTGTGTGAACACAAAACAGTTTAGGAACTATGTGGCATTCAGTAAATCTGCCAGTAAAGTCTCAGTGTGGGTTCTTGATATGTTAAAATGCACACATCTTGCAGGCCACAACATTCACTCAAGATCTATGGTACAGAAAAGATTTTCTCCCTTTCCAGCTCTCAGATACTTTCATTCTAATCCACGTTTATTCTTTCTGTATACAAAAATGAGTTCTAAACTGTTATTAAATTACAGGTGCATTTCAGACTTTGTACAATTATTTCAACCAGTAACTACAAACAGAAAGGCCAAGATGAAAATAGTTTTATGATATAAAATGTCTGAAATTTTGTATTACTACATATTGTTCAAAATTTTCAGTTTTCACTAAAAAACCCCTAAATCCTAACCCTAAGCTTTCTTTTTTTGTGAAAACAGTTATTTTCCCGAGAAAATATTTGATTCTAAAGGCTAGAAAAAAGAGTGTCAGTTGTCTCCCTGTAGTGGCATAGTGTAGGAGGTGGGCTGAAAAGTCCGTTCTCTTTCAGGAGGAGCAGGTCCTGCTGACCTCTGTGATGTTCCTTACTTTGCCATCAATACTCCTTACTCTGGGCTCCTGTACCTGGCTCTGGGCAGGGCTGGAGGAGTGAGTGAAATGCAGCGAACCAGAACCACCCTCCACATCCCCCTATAGAGAAGATGCCATCCCTGGCATCATTGGTGTTTTTTGTAGCTGGCTGCTGTCAAGCTGTGATGTCTTGACAGCTCTGTAGGTGGAACAAAAGGCCTATCAGACCATAGATGATTTGCAAACAATGAAGAAGGAACAATTGCCACCCCACCACATCTGACAGGGTAAAAAACTAAGGCCAGGTTACCTGTGGCTGACACAGAGAAAGCTATCCTTTAAAGTGTCAGCTGCATCCTCATGCAAAAGTGCAGTAAAATGTTTTATTAACAGCTGAATTTGGCTTCTCATAAACTCCCAGGGTTTTGCTGGCTCCTTAGGAAAATCAGTGGAACAACGCCCTTCTCATCAAGATGCTGCCTTCTCAAAAGAAACAGTAAAATCACAGCATCTCTTGCAAACTCAAAATCCTTATTTTTAAAAAAATCTTATTCTAATTTATGTTCTCAGTGTTTTGAATGTTTTTGACATCTTCAGCATTAAATCAGAGACTGAATACTGTAATTTTTCCTGTTTTCCCAGTAAGAACTTAGTTGCTGATTAAAGCCTTTGGCAGGGAGAGGGCAAAAATTAATGCATTAAGAACCTAACAGTGAAATCAAAGTGAATTAGAGTAGCATTATCTAAAATAAATTATATTTTATTAGTACTGTGTAATGTTCTTTTAACTGATGACAATGATTTATTTCTACTCAGATGAATGATGTAACTAATCAGTGAATTGCTGGATGGACGCTTTGTTAAATTAGTCCCATATTCAATTGGGAGTCTTTAATGTATTGCTTTGTGGGCTTATTTGTCATTGAATTCACAGGGGGATGTGCAGGTTCTTCTTTCGTTTACATGAATATGAACTAGAACATCTTCATTGATTATCAGTGGAGTTTCATTGTTTTAAACCAGGGAAAATGAGACAATGGGGCCTTTCCGTCTTTGGTTTTGTTTGGAGATGCCTTTTACAAACCATCTTACAAAATGTTTTTTAAAATTATTTGAAACTTAATTTTAAAGGGAATTCATCCCACTTATTTCCAATATGCAAGGTGTTTTTAGTTAACAGTATTTGCAAATTCTGTGGTAATGGTTGCTTAAAAATGGAGAAGAGTTGTTCATTTATTTTTACATTTTTTGTGATATATTAGCTGAACTGGTGCTGTGCTGTTTTTTCTAGTCCACCCACAAGACTCTGGCTGTTTATTAGAATTTTATGAATGAAGAAAATAACAAATGTGTTGACAATAAAAATAACAGAGTTTCAGGAAACTAGTATTAATGGAAATGGTTTTCCTACAACTTTAGAGTCCAAAGCCAGCATTTGTTAGGCCAGCTTACAATTCCAAGGAGAAAAACGACAGCTTTTTGTGAGAATTTAGCATAAATGACAGCTGGGTCCCCACAATGTGAGAACTTCTATGCTGTTAACTGTGAGCTGACAATTTGCCTATCAAAGAGTTACGCTGTGGGAGGTAAAGAAGGAAAGCATGAGAAGGTTTTTCTAAGTCCTGTGAAACCTTTCTTGCCAATAATAGAAACCTAGAAGCAAACTCGGGTTTACTATATAGTATTATCTCCAAATAGCACCATCACTGTGAAAATATAACAGTCTTGATTGAAAATTGCCTCTTGCTGAAATTGCAAGTAATGCCCAAGTCTATTTCAGAAAAAAGTAGAACCAGTTTAGTTCTGGACCAAATTGTAGCATTCTTCTAAGCCTTCAACCCCAACATAACGTCCAAAATATCTGAAGGCAGAGCACCCGCACCGTGAAGACAGCATAAGATCTCTTGGCATGAGGGAACAAATCATTGTTGGAGTCCATCTTTGATGTTTTTTACTCCTAGAGGAAAAAGATAACTAATTAAATATTAAATTAAACCTTAAATCCACAGTGTTTACACTGAGAAGCCAGCAGTAGGAACAGCTAGAGGATGCAGGGAGACATCTTGAAGGCCCAGTAGTCATGTGGAAAGCTAGTAATAAACTGAGTAATTCTACTGCATGTTAGGGCTGGAACTCCCTTTTGGTTAGTTGTGTTGCAAACTCGCTTAAGCTGTTTGCACCTCCTACTTTGGGAAGCCCAAAGGAGGGAACGAGGTGAGTGCTTATGGGAAGTCAGAGAATGAAACCCACAGCATTTAGCTTTGAAAGGCCTCTAAGTGCCTTTATGTCCCCTAAGTATCCTTTGGATGTGGAGGGAAGCGTGCCATCACACTGAAGTCCTACAGCGAGTTGGGTGTGCTACTGCTACCTAGATTACAGGGTAGTGATTTCCTAAGTATTTCAAAGTCCAGGAGCCTCTTCTGTTGAAAGAAGGAAAGGACAAATGCCCTTTGTAGAGAGAAGAAGGAGCCATATGTCTCATAGTTGCTTATGAGCAACACTTGAGTTTAAGCCTTTTACGATTTGTGTATGAACAGGCAGTTTGTTTGGACAGAAGCTCAGAGCAGAGTTCCTGAAATGCCCCCGCAGCCTCAGCAACAATACAGACCTTTGATTTAAATGTCTGAAGAAAAGTCATGTGCAAGGTAACAGATCCAGGTTTCTCCCAGGTCATCCTAAGCGTTTGTTCTTCATTATGCTCAAAGCAGCTGAAATCCCTCCAGCAGCAGGGACACTTAATCCTTACCTTTACCTTTACCTTACCTTTACCTAAAAAGCCTTTACCACCCACCCCTGCACCACCCCGTTACAGTATCAGAACTAAGTCTTTTGCTTAATGTCTGGAGGAAGTTTGTAATTATGGTCTTCTGGAAACTGTATCCATTGAACATGTTTAATGGTGGTGTGTAGACTCTGTCCAATGTCTGTGCCATGTCTTGAATTTTCAGTACTTTGCTGGGGGAGGAAAAAGCTTCTGTGGACTCTTGTCGGCATGGTGGCTTTTCAAAGAGAGCCGTGTTCAGCATGGTTTTCCTCCTACGTCCACAGAGTGAGCGGATTTCTTTGCAGGTTAGGCAGAGGGACAACCGCCGTGGTGATTTTATCTTTACTCTTCTACTGTCCCTTGGCTGCCTCAAGTCACTCTGGCAGCTCTGATCTTGTTCTTTTTTTTCTTGGACTCTCTGAAGGAAAAAAAAAAGTGTGTATGCAAATGACAACTAATATTATAAACTTCGAGCATAATGGTATATAAGCTTCCTTGGAAGGACGGCAAGTCTTCTCAAGCAATATCAAAGGCTGTTTGCAACTCACAGGGTTTTGAAGCATTTAGTAACTTCTAAATGTTTATTCTGGGGGTCTAAAGCCATTCAACGTGTACTACAACCACAGAATTTATGTGACTAAGTGTCCACAACTCTTAAAAGCAGGAGTTAATGGCTGCTGCCTTTGTCTGTGATTTGTCACAGCCTTGCCTTTGTACAGCTAGCTGCCTTGGAAGGAGCTTTGATATATCTTGAATAAGATAGATACTGTTATTTATAAAACATGTCTCTTCTGCATTTCCTCTGATTCCCATCCTCCCTACCCCTCCTTTACTGAGTATGTGAGCTCTCATTTGGTCAGGGTCACCTCAGAGATGAGGTGTCCTTTGAATTTCAAGATACACTCCTAGTTCAATAACTGTGTAAATTAAAAAATGTTCTTGAGAAGGCAGATGCAGGACAAAAATGCAGCTGCATACTTGGTATTGCTCTGCGCAGTGTTATCACTGGGTTCCTAGTAGTGGCAGGGGCTCAAGAAACTCAAATTTTTTTTCCTGCTTGAGCATATCTTAACCTAGAGTTAGGAAAAACAAAGTGCTTTAATGTTTTTTGTTAGAAAGCAAGTTGTGGCTTTATCCTAGCTGAATGGAGTCTAGTTTACTGAGAAAAGAAGATAAAGGAAATAAATCAAAGAAAAAAAAGAAATAAGACACTGAAATTAAGTCCTAACAAATACGGAGTTTGTGCTATAAGGCTGAGACTGTTTCCTGGACCACGTACAGCATCACAATGCCTGGTGAATACATGATGCAATGTTAAACGTTGCTCTGTACATGTAAGTGCAGAGAAGTGCTGCTACCATTCTACTTTGTCCTCCAAGAGAGAATTGTTTAGCGATGCTGCATCCTGTCGCTGTGGCATTTGCATTCTCAGGGGCATGTGCAGCAGCTTCAGTCTCTGCTGCAAAGTCAGGTTTTGACAGGTTTGATAAATAAAAATTCCCTGCACAGTTTTTTTGCATGAAGGGAATATTAATTCTTGTATTGTAGACAAATTCCATTCTATAACTAAATCACACTGCTTTAAATACACACATCTTTTCACTACGGTTTGTTTTGTTTTGTTGTGGATTTTTTAGCATACTGGGCTGCACTGGTGCACTATGCGCTATTTAAATGATGGTTCCGGCCTCACCAAAGGTGAATGACTTGGGACTGACAGGAAGATGTCCCACCTGCAGTTTTGAGATCCTCTGGAATGAAGAGGACTATGCAGATCTGATTTATTACTGTGCTTGGTGCATAGGATAGCATGGCAATTTGACCTGGCACTTTAATGCCCTGCAAAGCAGCTACAAGAGCTCCTTAGTTAAAATGGTCCCTTTCTAATTTTAATTTATGCTGTGTCTGGGCAGCTGAGTGTCTAAGATGCTGCTGTCAAGCTCTAAATTTCTTTGCCTAAGGCTTCAGAGTGATCCATCCCAGCAACACAACCATGGACGGAGCCTGGGTGACTCTCGATTCACAGTGCCGTTCTGTCACCACCTTGTTCCTTCTTTCCTTTCTTCCCCAGAGCCATCTTTTGTATATCAGCTCAGTAAGGTCACTTTCATGGATTTTTTTTTTTTTCTTTTTTTTTCCTGGTTGTCTTTTTCCTCTGTGTCCTTGCGGCTTGGCTAGAAGGCTGACGCTGCCTGCCTGGCTTGGTCAGTGTCTGCATTAGGATTTTAGGCAGTTTTGGATTTGCAGAAATGTTATTATCTTATGTACCATGTTTGTTGTATCCTGGTTTGGGGAGTGGGGATAAGACCTGTCCTGCATCTACTAACCAGCTAACTTCTGTACTTTTTTTTTCCCTAGCTCCTAATCCTCTCTTTTCTTTCGTCACTTTGAGCCCTGCCAGCTCCCCGGATTCTCCAGGAGCGGCTGCTACAAAGATGTGTGTGTTCTCCTCTGTAAAACTGGTCCTTGTTTTGTGTTGCTAGGCTACTCCTTTCCAGCTGCCACTGAAGAAATGCTCCGTGGTGGGAAACGGTGGGATCCTGAAAAAGAGCGGCTGCGGCAAACAAATAGATCAAGCAGATTTTGTCATGCGGTAAGACAGAAACCTCAATGGCACATTGTCTTCCTTTCCCCCTGCTAAGTCTTGGAGTTTTCAAAGCTATTCAATTGCTTTGAAAGGCAAAAAAAAATTATAATATGCCTTGTTTCCCCCCACCACTTTGCAGGATGCTTTACACAAGTGATTTGGGTATGAGGACAGGAAAAAAGAAAGTTTTGATTGGCTTCTGCAAATGGGTGTGTAGTGTGGGGACAATCTGATCAGATGGATGGGTTGAGGTTGTGACAGATTGTGCAGTGTCACTGAGAGGTACGGAAGAGCTACTTTCTTTAAATTATTCAGTCTTAGGCAGGGTCTCATTCTGCACTATGCTTTGTCCTCTGCAACTCTTAAGTGTTGCGATATGCAACCCATACAACTCAAGATGTGTGGGTACTGACTTATGGGGCAAGGCTTAAGAAGTAAGTTGGAACAAGCTAAAATGTTCCTGTGTTTTTCTTCCCTCAAGACTGATTTCTGGCTGACTTGACTGAGGAAAGGCCAAACCTCTCTCCTTGATGCAGAGGGTTTGGGATTCCTCACATTTCCTTTCCCTCCAGCCTTCCTGAAGTTAGCAGAAGCTGCCGGGAGGGATGTTGAACCAGCTACTGCTTTCATGTTTGAATTTGGCACTTTCTAGGTCTGAATTCTTTAAGGAAGAAAGACAGAAATGAGTTCCTCCCTGTTAAACATGAACAGGAAAAACATTGTGAGGGAGGAACTGGAGGAATGGTCCCAAAGAGATGAGAAATGGAGCTTCTTTGGTTTTGAGATGGATGCATAATGAACACCCACTTCAGCAAGCCTCCTTATGAGATCCTGATGGCTTATTATAAAGCCATACAAATTTGCTGCAAGCCAAACAGTACTACTGTAATTTCTGGTTTGCATCTCAAAGACCAAAATGCCTTCAGTGTTAAAGCAAAGAAATACAACAAACTAAAGGCAAAAGGAGACGTATACTGGGAGCATTCACAGGAGAGCTGATGTAAGGCACAGGAGGAGAGAGGCAGTGTGCTGATTGCCATTACTGTGAAACTCCTTAGGTGTTCCACAGACTAAATATAAGAAACTGCAGGGTATATGCCATGGTAATATTATCTAGATGCAATGGGAAATTGAAATGCTGCAGGAGCAATCAGTTACAAAAACAATAGGGTTTTTTTTAAAAAAAAAACAGAAGTTGTTCTAGCTTGATCAGAAAAATTCTTTTCTCTCTTGGGAGGGTACAGCAGAACGTACTTTGAATCAGAAGTAAGTGATAGGGAGAATCCTACAAAAATCCCAGTAGCTGCCTTTGGGCTGTATTGTGTTAGTAGTGGGCAGTCATGTTTATGGAAAACGCTTCAGTTCTTTTGGGTTAGAAATGAGTACACCACTGGGAGAAAATATTTTTATAGCAGGTGGAAGACAGGATTTAGTTGATCTTTTCTAAATCTGATTTCTGTAATCTGAGAGCTAGGAGAGAAAGAGCGCAGTACTGACTTGCATAACATCTTTCTTTTTTTTTTTAAAAAAGGAATTTTGTGATACCTTTAAAGTATTTCTGCAGTGTGAAAATTCATGCTAGGTTTTGCCCTTGTTCTTTTCTTCCATTCACGTGGTTTATTTCACTTACGTGTATTTTTATAAGCACTGTCTTATGACTGCAGCCATCTTCTCTGATATATTGTAATCACTAAGTTTAATTAATGAGTTTAAACTCATCTCGTTGCTGAGCATCTTCTACAAACACAGTTGTACCAACATAGAGATTAAAAGAGCAGCAATTTCCAACCCATAAGGCATAAAACACTGCATCTGCAATGAAAAAGGTGCATGGCATATGGTCTGCATGTTTAGGTAATGTGGTTATAATAGCATCTTATTCTTATACCTGGTAGGTTTTCAAGTTTTCAATCCTTAAGAAAAAAAAATGGTTTTACCCCTTCCTTCCTGCTACCACTTATTTTAAGAGAGAAGTATTGAGTACTGAACCCTAAGCAATGCTTTGGTCTATATTTTGACAGAAGAGACACATTTTATTGGCATTAGATTCTGAAGAAATATTTCTACATCTTACAGTCCTCCCTCTCCCTCAGCCACTTTCCATGACACTGCTGTGCTTTGTACATCTCAAAGAGAGAGGGTTTCTCTCTGTAAAACAACTGTTTGCTGGGAAATTTATTCCAAAACTAGATGCAACTTGTCACTATTTCAAGCTGACTAGTAGCTGTCCTGGTTTGGGAAGGCCAAGCTGTTATCTTTTAAGCATGCTGTGCCATGCCATCTAGCCATACCAGTCCAGGTGGGGCTGGAGAAGTTAAATGGGAGAGGCACTCTGGGCTTTGTAGACTGGAGGTGCAGAAAAACACGGCTTTCAGCTGCCTTATGCACTTATTGTCTTGACCTTGTCCAAGGTGCCACAAAGGAATAAAAATGAAAGTTTGCGATTACATATTAAATTCATATTAGTCCCTAGTGTTTAGTATATGTGCATACATAACATTCTAAAATAGCTAGATTGCCACATCGCATCTGTCCCTAAGGGCTGTGCATCAGCCAGGTTGCCTGGATTCTCTGCACCTGCAGGACATGGACTTCTCTCTGGGCCAAACTTTTCGGGGTCTGAAGCATTCCTCTCATTTTACCCTTGCAGCTGTTTCTTCCTATTCTGTTGGAAGATTTCATGTGTGAAAAAGGCACGCATGGACTGCTGTGCCTGTGAATGTTTTGGGGTTTTTTCCCCACCTAAAGGCTGAGTCATTCATCATGCCTGTCGAATTTAGTGGCCTTTTACAGTGGAGTTACAGTGTCAGTGGATAAGGGAAGAGCAACCAACATCATCTACCTGGACTTGTGCAAAGCATTCGATACTGTCCTGCATGACATCTTGGTCTCTAAATTGGAAAGATGGATTTGATGGATAGACCACTTGGTGGATAAGGAATTGACTGGATGATCTCATTCCAAAGAGTTGCAGTCAGTGGCTCAATGGCTAAGTGGAGACCAGTGATTAGTGGTGTTCCTCAGGGATCAGTACTGGGACCAGTGCCATTTAACATCTTTGGTGATGATATGAATGGTGGAATTGAGTGCACCCTCAGCAAGTTTGCAGATGACACCAAGCTGTGTGGTACAGTCAACACACTGGAGGGAAAAGATATTGACAGGCTTGAGAGGTGGGCCTATGCCAACCTCATGAAGTTTAACAAGGCCAAGTGCAAGGTCCTGCACCTGGGTCAGGGCAATCCCAAGCACAACTACAGGTTAGGCAAGGAGTGGGTTGAGAGCAGCCCTGAGGAGAAAGACTTGGGGGTGCTGATTGATGAAAAACTTGAGATGAGCCAGCAATGCCTGAGTGCTGCCCAGAAAGCCAACCGTATCCTGTGCTGCATCAAAAGAAGTGTGGCCAGTAGGCTGAGGGAGGTGATTCTGCCCCTCTGCTCTGCTCTCATGAGACCCCACCTGGAGTACTGCTTCCAGCTCTGGAGCCCCCAGCACAAGAGGGACATAGACCTGTTGGCGTGTGTCCAGAGGAGGGCTATGAAGATGATCAGAGGGCTGGAACGCCTCTTCTACGAGGACAGGCTGAGAGAATTGGAGTTATTCAGCCTGGAGAAGAGAAGGCTCTGGGGAGACCTTATTGTAGCCTTCCAGTGTCTGAAGAGGGTCTTCAAAAAGGCTAAGGAGGGACTTTTTACAAGGGCTTGTAGGGATACAACAAGGGATAATAGTTTTAAAGTAGAAGAGGGGAGATTTAGATTACATGTAAGGAAGAAATTCTTCACTTTGAGGGTGGTGAGACACTGGCACAGGTTGCCCAGGGAGGTTGTAGGTACTCCATCACTGGATGTGTTCAGGACCAAGTTGGATGGAGCTTTGAGCAACCTGGTCTAGTGGGAGGTGTCCCTGCCATGGCAGGGCGGTTGGAACTAGATGACCTTTAAGGTCCCTTTGAACCCAAACCATTCTATTATAATTTGTGTCCTACCCACTGCAAATGCAGGAAGCAACCTATTGCCACATTTTATTTTATTTTATATTTTAATTTGACTTTTATTAAATTTTATTATTTTATTTTATGTAAATCATTCTTGATTTTTAAGGTTTTATCATTCTTTACGTCTGGAAATTAAACTTCCCCTGTGCTTCTCATCTGTCTTTTATTTTCTTAATTCTCTCAGTGATTGCATTTTTTGAAACTTTCTCTTCTTTTGAGTCCTCTCTTCTGGCTTCTTTTTAAGTTGTCTAGCTTCTCTTAAATTATGATAAACTAAACTGGGAGCTGTTTTCTAACAGAGATCTCAATACATTGTGCACATCTTAACAAACGTTGTCGTGAAAAGGAGAAAACATTCTTGGAAACTTGATTTTTCTTGGCGAACGTATTAACTTAATCTGTGTTCCAAATAGGTGGGACTTTGCTGTCTTTCTTCTTGTTATTTCCTGATGATGTGAATTTAAGAATGTGGTTTTGAGAGCTGGGATTTGTGTGCAAATACGTGCAGATGTAGCACATCTGTGTTTTCTTCTAAGGGAATTGAGATGTTTTGCATTAACACGAATCGCAGAGTGTACTGTGTGCACACCAGTGCCCTCTCCGGGCACCCACATCGCACGAAACCAGAACACGTGGAGGTGCAGCTGGGAATCTGTGCAGCCTTGTTTGCTGCACTCTGCTGTCGCAAGCACTTGGATCTCTTCCCCAAACACTGCCTAGGTCAGTGAAAATGCTCCCGAAGGCAGCAGCTGCTGTGGAAGCAAGGGCTTTCCTTGTGGTGAGACTGATTTTCCCAGTACAGCAGAAGCGTATGTACAGCAACCTGTAATGTAACAGCCCAACCGTTCTTGCAGTAGCCCCTGGAAACTGCTGTAAAAACTGGACCATGGCTTGCTTCACCAGCTCCTGCCTCTCACTACTGTAGGAAATGGGCCCCTGAATTACTAAGATTAAAAAAATTGGGTAAGCATCTTCTTGTTGGACTCAAGGGTTTATTGACTGGCACCAGCTGCCTGGAGGGTGCGTGCAGAAGAAGTGGAGTGCCACACAGCATTTAATGGAGAAGACAGAAAAATGATGGAGCTCTTCACAGGCATAAGGTGTGCAGCAAAGGAACTTGTGTCTCTAGTACTGAGAGGATTAGTCATGACCATGAAACAACTCTCTGCGCTGCTACCTGCCCTCTTCCAGTGCTGGGGTCTTGTCCTCCATGGGAGTGAGTGTCCACAGAGCTGAAAGCAACCAGGGGTTGCTGACCCCCTTCTTTGGGGTCAGTATTTGCTCAGCCCATGTTCTTGGTGGGAGCAGGAGGAAGCGGGAGCTGGCACCTGAGTGTGCCTTCCACCTTTCCTTAACCTCGTGCACTCCTTCTCTGTGCTGCACGTTTCCAGTGTGCTGCAGAAAAACAATGAAACCAGCACATGCAAATGGGGATATCTTAATTCAGTGGTTGAACTGAAACATTGGAGGGAAGATTTGGTTATGGTAGAGCTCAAAACTTTTTTTTTTTTAAACCCCAAACCCCCAAAACCCAACAACGTAAAACACTAAAAGTCTTTTTTTGAGAAAATTCCAAATTCTACTTGTATTTGAAAATCCTGGTTTCATTTTTGCCTTTTAAGCATTAAAAATACTGTTCATATTTTTAATTTTAAAAGGTGGACAAAATTGAAATGAAAAATGTTTTGACACCATTTTTTGGTGTTATTTCTATATATTGAGTAGATTTCTCCTGACTGTAATTTTTGGAGCAGTGCATAGTCTTGGATACTCTTTGAATGTATTTTCCTCTTTATCTACTGCACCTTCCTTCTTCTCCGGGGTCTTTACAGTGGAGCATTTAGAACTGTTCATTGTCTGGAAGTTTCTCTCTACTTCTGTTTTTTGCAGTCTTGGCTCTCTGCTTTCCAAAGTAAATTTGCTCAGTCACTTTCTCTTTATTATATTATCACCCTGCCCACGAGAACAAGACTGTGAGCAGAACTGACACGCACAGATTCTCTTCGCTGAAGGTACCTCGCACTGCAATATTAAAAATGCCAATTGCAAGTTGTTTGCAAGATGTGTAATGCTTGTAATACCACAGACTAGTAACAATCTGGAACCTGATATTGGTACAGAGGACAGAATTGAGTGAAAAACAGAAATTTAAAAGAGTTTGGAAAAAAAAGTCTTTGCTATAGATAATAAAGGCCTCTTCTGCAGCCTTTTCAGCCTGTCAGAAATGCCAGGTCTGTGCTTCTGTTTTTGCTTAGTAGTTACGTAAGATCATCTTTGCAAAAGGTTTTATTTCTACATTTCCCCACAACCTGATAGAAAAATGTCCCATTATCCTTATCGGTGTGGTACAGCAGGGAACATTTGTAGCTTTGTCTAGTATTTATACAGCACTTTTACATTTTCTGACAGCTTACTTTAAAACAAAAAAAAAATCAAACACCTGCAAACTTGCAGATTAAAAAAGACTGATGTTGAAGCCTGTCAATTCTGAATGTCATTTAAAATCTTGACTGTCTTTCTGTGCACAGGTGCAACCTTCCTCCTCTATCCAGTGAATACAGCGAGGATGTTGGATTGAAAACTCAGCTTGTGACTGCAAATCCCAGTATAATTCAGAAAAGGTAGAGAGCATATTGTTCCTTTTCTGGTTGGGGGAAACAAAACCAAAAATGCTTCATCCATGTTATATATATTGGCACATCACTTATGTTCTTAGTGATCTTCTGATTCTGGAAAAGGATCTGGGAAAGATGAAATAGGCAATGGTTTCATATTTGGTGGAATAATTCAAGACTAAACTCCCAGTCCTTTCACTCGAAGCATGGAAAATAAGGGAGGCTGGCTTTTACAGAGCTATTTCTTCAACCATACTTCCGTCAGTGTTCCAGCTCCCTTGTTCCAGCAGCCAGGCACATACTGATGGGTGGCCCAGGCTGCTCTGCTGGTCAGGCCAGCTGGGTGCTGTATCCTGTCGGTAATGAAGACTCTAACTTGGGTTTCTCTTTGCTTCACCCCGATAACCTCTGGGTCCTTAATGTGTTTGTATTATTTCTTTGGTACTGACTTCAGGGTACAAAAGTTGTTAGGATTGAACTGATTGGCAGGTTGTGATCATACAAGCCTCACTTTCTTAGGAAACTGGGACAAATTTTTGTTGTTTATTAGAAGAGGTTGAAATTTTCCAAATGTCAGCAGCTGATGAGAGAAGGGAAGAGGGAGGGGAAAAAAAAGTCAATACCATCTCTCTGATTTTGCCTTCCTGAATTTTAATTGCTCTGTTATTTGTTTATCACCCAGAATGAGGTAGGCAGAACAAGATCTGTTAGTAAGCTGCCATGTTCACTGAAAAACATAGAGAAAAGGCATAAACTAGGGGGATGAACGGGAAATGATAAGGCATAAAGAAATGTATAATGTGGGTACTGGGAGGTGAATGATTGTGAAAGGAAGCAAAGCAGGGAAATAAAGTGAATAATAGAAAGCCAGGTGCTTTATAAAGAAGAAAGGCACAGACTTGGAAATGGATGTTTGATGGTATTTAAATGTAGTATTTTTCCTCTCTATCATGAATTGAAGGGTTCTCTAGTTTTGTGTGTGGAAAAGATGACAGTCTTTGACAGAGTAGAAAAGAGAGGATGAGCAAGAGGAATATGGAGTAGTAATCAGCTTCAAGAGCTGCTTCCAGGCAGAGAGTGTCTGAATAGGAGACAGCACAGAAATGCTTGTGGGATGAAATCAAAGCAATCCAAGCAGAACTGGCAGAGGATGACACCAGGTGCCAAGCGAGAAGAGGGCAGTGGACCTCAAGATGGGAAATCTGAAAATCTTGTGGGACATAGCTGGTAATGAGGTTCATTTAAGAAGTGGGATGAAATGGTTAGAACATCCCATCAAGGAAAGAAGATCAGTTTGGCTGTGGCATTTTGGATAAAATGAAGAGGGACAGTGTGAAACATGAAGCTTATAAAGGATTTTACAGTTGTCAAGGCAGAGGATTATTAAACTCATGGATATTTATTTTGCACCCTCCCCTCCATCAAGGCCTTGAGTGGAAAGCTCACTGTACTAAGTATTTTTTAGCAGAAAAGGAAAAGGAAAAAGTGTTTTAGTGATGCTACAGGGAGACTATGGAGCTGCACTAGAGACACTGAGAAGGAAGGGTAGGAGTGAGCAGATGGTTGGAGAGAGTGAGATGCTATTTTGTGAGAGAAGGGTATCACGAGGAGTGGAGGGGGAGGGAGATGGGAAAAGAGAAAGGGAGGAAAGAATAGGTGGGGAACAGGAAACGGGCTTGAGTTCATTGTGTTCAGTGTCAGTTTTCAAAGTGACTGGACAATAACTGTGATGCAAGGCCTTTGATGAGAAAGGAATGTGGGATGTATATGCATGTGTATTGATTAGGAGGCGATACACAGCCAGTAACTGAGAGTGACACAGAGAACAAATTCATAGCACTTAAAATTAGCAGAAACCTCCTCGAAGGCTTGGAGGTCTTGAGAGATCTGACATTTGGCTTCCTCTGCCTGGTCAGGAAGAATTTTTTTTTTAAAAATAATAATATTTTATTGATGCTTCCTGTATGCTGTCCAAAGTCATTATTTTACCTCCTGTGTGTTAAGTTAGAGTTGGAAAAAAAGGTTAAATCTTGGAAGTTAGAAAGAAAGATTGCTACTCTGTCAACAAATAGTAAACTTCTATGAAAGAAAGCTTTTTAAAGAATTGAGACTGCTTGTAAGTCCAGACTTCCATGAAATTCAGGAACGTTCAGGTTGGTGACTGATATGAATCTGTTTCTAAACTATAGGTTAACCAGCTTTACATAATGATATTATTCATTGTCATGCTTCCCCTCTCTTCTTGTCCTTACTTCAAGTAGGTTGATACTGATGAGGCTTGACATCTCAATTATCTCTCAAGTGTGTTATGGCAGATTTAGTGAATTGGTCCTGCAACACCATTCATGGCTTCTAAAAGAGTTATCATTGCCAGATAATTTATGTTAAGGCCTGTTGGATAGGGCAAAGTTTTCATACCAGGGATGTGGAGGCAATTTTCTGTGTTGTTCTAAAACCAGAATTACTGCCTTTAGAGAACCAAATTGTTGGCAGTAATTATTGCAGAGTGTATCTGAGCTACCACTGTTTCCCTCTAATTTACAGCTTTGGGATAGAAGAGTCAAGGTTTTAATCTGGGAATACATTGGCTTTGGAGATGCCTTCTAAACATTGTCTTTTGTAAACTAAGAAATGAAGTTCCTACACTGATTTCAGCAGAAAATGTGACTGTACAAGTAGTACAGTTTTCACTTGTAAAATATTGTGCTTGGTTCTCATTTGGGTTTGAAAAATGATGAGAAATTTCCTACCCTAACTTTGCTTCATATAATATATGAGTACCAACAATAGAAGTATTATGATAGAAATTTCCCTGGCTGTCTAAGAGGACTCACAGTGACTGCCCCAGTTTCTGTTTTTGTCTAAAATATTTCCCAGGCATCTCCCTTCAGTTAATATTGGAACTCAAAGTCCTTCAAGCCTGTGTAAAACTCCTTTTTCCACTTTGTATAAAAAACTTACTTCTCTGTCAAACTATGGTTTGAGGTTGCAATTGGGATTGAAATGTTGCATAAAGCTACTCCTGGGGCCACTGCGACCTCTCCCACCCTCTACTGCCGAATATTATTGAGGGACTGCAAAAAGGTTGGCATCTTTGATGTTTCCAATTCATTCCTCTACCACCCTAGTCAGCTTGGCCTTGTCTGTAGGGAGCTGCTCTGTACACAGAAGATTATTCTGTATTGGTCCTGTTCTTAATCTTTTTTTTTCCATGAGTAGCTGCTATAAGGCCCTGCTGGGAAAGAGGCAGTACAGCAGCGAGACCTGTGATGTGCCTACAGCCGTTCTCAGACTCTGAGAAAAATCAACAAGGTTATGTCATTTACAGTCATTGTTTCTATATTCTGAACACTTGTCTACAGCTCTGGAAAGGGACTCCTCAGTGGATCGCACGTGAACATAAAAATGCTTAAATAGGTAGCGATTATTTTTGACTGTTGGCATAAGATTTTGGACTAAGAAATGCAAAGGGTTGCTATTTGGGATGTGGATATTATGTGGTTCTGAAGTCACCATCTCTGGGCTGTTTAAGAGAAGCAAATTCTGTTGATTTCTTACCATCTTCAACAACTCTTGCAAATGTCATATAATAAATAATACTCTTAACTTTTCTATGGAGTTTTAATTAAATCTGAAAACAAATGCTATTTGCAGCAATATTTCTTTCTAGTAGCCATGTGTGCTTACTCCATCTAACCCATGCAGGCATACATCATCGTTAATGTGGATATAATAGTCCAAATAGATGGTTTCCAGCATTCAGAAAGTTTCAGATCGACTGATGTTTCTTGATATTTTATCCACGAGCTGTGTCAGTGTTTCAGACCTGTGTAGAAATACTCTCATTAGAAAATGTCACGATGACTATGATAGCATTCTTTGTTTGCCATAATTCAGCATTGGTTTAACAGATAGAAGATTCAAGGTATGTGGCACATGCCTCCCAGCTCTGTCTTTGAGACATAATCTGATAATTGGTTGAATTGTGTGAAGCTTTTCCCCCTTCTTCTTTCAGGGTGCTGTATTTTCTCAGCACTGATGGTGCTGGAAGGAAGGCATTGAACTTTGGGGGAGACAGCTGTGCAGCTGCTCTGGGGGCTGCTGCTCTGAGCTTGAGGAGCAGATGATAAAGGGGGATGTGGGATCACTGCCCTCACAACCACTGCTGTATGATGAGTAATTAGATCTGCTCCTTTCCGTAGAAAAAACCCTCCCTGTGTCCTTCTCACCTCTGAAGGGATTGTTCAGACTCCTCTGCTATTTGAGCCCTCTGTGCTGGAAAGCACATCAGTGCATGGCAGGGCCAGAGCAGGGACTGATGCTAGCAGCATCAGTCTAGCAGGAGAGGAGAGCTCTTCTGCTGACGGAAAGAGCCAAGGTGCTCTTCCCCAATTCTAGCTCTCCACTGAGGCTGCTTTTGTGCCGTGCAGGTCTCTGAGAACGGGAGCTTCATGCCTGCAGAGGCTGCAGAAGCTGGCTATGGGGGAAACCTGGGCCACCCTTGTTTGGTATCCTCTCACTCATCATGTAAACCCACTTGGATGAGGCCTTGGTCATTCCTGTATGCGTTCGGGGCTTTGGAGGTTACCATAGTTAGATTCATTATGAAAATTTCTATGAAATACCTGCACTGTCAGAGACGGGGTGAGGGTGTAGGTGATCCATGTTTCTGCTACTACAGCATTTCTACTAGAGCATGCCAGGTTGCTTTGAATACAGAAATATGGAAGGGTTAATTGAGGTGGCACCAGTCTTCATTCTTCAAAATGTGGATATTTTTATTTTAAGTCTTTATAGTGGAGTCTCTCAACAGTTCTATAACAAACATTGCCAATGGAAATAGTCTGACTGAAACCTGGATAGCCAGATTTAAGATCAGCCATTACACCTTACAGCTCAGTATGAACTTCCATCACTGAATGTGAACTCTTTTTTTCAGTAAATTAATTCACATTTTTGATCCCTGCGATGTTTAACAAGTTTTTGCTGCATCCAGTTTCCTGCAGTAAAGCAAGATGAAGGAGTGAGACTAAAGGCTAATAAATGCAATGATTCTGCCTCTGAGCTTTGAAATGTCAGTTAAATATCGCTGTTGTTTATTAGGTTCCCATGAAATTTGAGTGGGATTAAATTTGCGTTCCAGTTCTCCCTGCATCTTAGACCAAGTAATAGTCTTTCCTGGATTCAGTCTTGAAGATAACTTTGTATCCAATTGACTTAAGCAATAAGAATAAAAAGATGGATCTGAGGCAATTATTTGATTTGATAAAAGCTTCCTTCACCTTTGATTAAACAAATGTACAATATTCGACATGTAGCTGACACTCATGAAGATGGTACATGAGAATTCCTTTTGATTATGTCTCCATGTAAAAACTATATATTGAATTCCTAGGTAGTTACATTTTAATTTTGTAATTGCAAAAGATCAGAAAAAGAAAGAAAAGTAAGTTATTGAAGGAAAACCCATCTTGCTTATGTCTTTTTGAGAGGAGCCAGGTGATGAGTTCCTCTCTGCAAGGAACACCTATTTTTGTCATCATTTCAACAGAAAAGTAAGTGAAGGTGCGGTGATAGAGAAGACCTGACAGTGTTACCAGCAGATCAAAGGCAAAGTGAGGGGGAAAAAAACCCGGAATTTCTGATTGGCTTTGGTGATTTATTAGCTGATGAACAAATATGTGGAATTGTTACAAAGCTATGCTGTGATTAGGACAGTGTGATGCTACTATAGGCCTGCTTTGACCCCATTCAAATTGATGGCTTTTACTCTCTTATCCACCCACTCTTTCCATAATTTCCAGTGTGGATAGGATTATAAGCTATTGTAAAGTAACAAAAGTATATGGAATACTTAAAAAACCCCACTAATCTATTCTGTATTTTCCTCTGCGTTTTATGGATGAGATTTAAATGATTTTTCCTTTGAAAAGTTGCAGAGTTTGGCTGCAAAGTCACACTTTCCAGTGATCTAGAAATCCTAACTGGTATAGGGAGACTTGTGTGGAATCGCTTTTTTGCAGTCGAACCAAACATTACCAAATAATTTGGTTCATTTGAATTAAACCTAATGTGTACAGCTCCAATTTTAAAGTCAGCTTTTGATATCATAACATTAGATCAGTCACACTGAAAAGCATCTAGCTTCCCACTACAGATGTAGAGCAAATACCAATTAAAGTGGCTCTGCAAGCATTAGAGTTAGAAAACAAAGGTATAATGAAAATGTAAATTAAACAGAATGCACCCACAAAGAGCAAATGTAGAGTCCTCCATGTGGGGAGGAATATGTGAAAAATTGGGAGTTATTGGCTAGGTGGCATTTCTTCTGGAAAGAAGCATATCATGTTAGGTCAGTGACTGAGCATCGAATAGACAATGTCCTGCTATTTAGGTAACACCAAATGCTGCGTTGGGTCATCTAAAGAAGTGTAATGCATGAAGAGATGTATTTAAGCTCAGCTGTGGCCTCAGCTAGGGTACTGTGCTTGGTTTTGGCACCATGTGTTCAAAAAAGTCCCAAATGCCAAACAGGAAGTGTCAACTGCAAAGTGCAGCAAAGAGCAGGAAGAAAGAGATTTATGAAGCCTTATCTCCAAGGAAAGGACTGTTTTATCTTGAGGTGTCTCAAAATGTACTGGTGGCTTCAAAGAGAAATATCAATTGCTGTTGATGAAATCAGAAAAAAATGGGCTGAAATTTTGGGTTAGGAAAATGAGAACTGAGAGGAAAAGTTGTTTAACCTGGTAGAAGAGAAGAAAGGAGAAGGAAAGACTGTGGACAGCTGTAATTGTCTCCTGCAGGTATGGTTAACTAAGGTGATGGAGGTGAGGACGATACCTCATCAGCAAAAGCAATTGCTTGATATTAGGAAGAACTTCCCAGGGAACTTCTATAAAAGTCTCCGTGTTACTGTAACTTAAAGGGCTAATTGACAAGGGGATGAAATGGGAGATTATAAATGAAATATTATGAAATAATAGCTTGATGCTTTCTCCTAAAATTAAATGTTTGATTTTTAATTTAAATGTAATTATCATAAAGCAGAGGTAGAAGATACCAGGATTAAAATAATTCATTTGGATATCTGATTGGAATGTAGAATAGCAGAGGAATAGAATGCATTATCTTATATGCACATTTGTGCATCTCCTACCTTAAAGTGGGATTTTAATGATAGTCATAGCTATCTCTATTGTGAATGGCGTTTTAATTGCAAATCTTTGCCTTACCAAAATCACCAGTGCTTGCCCGTATGTGCTGATATTCATTAGCACATTTGTCTCACACATTTTCATTTTCTTGGCAAGCCATTGCAGGAAGACTGTTGCTGTTGGGGTTTGTTCCCCTCCCCCTTCCCTACCTCCTGGTGTCTTCTTAAGACCACTGTATTGAAGAGTCTGCCAGCAGTACCAAACAGAAAGACAACCAGCTGTCTGATTTTCCAATATTAGGTTTGTGAAATGGGAAAGCTATATATGTCCTTGAGCGAATAATACTTTTAATTAAGGACATTTTTTTTCATCCTTATATTGCTGCAGTAGGACTTGATATGAGAGCTTCTACATCCTACTGCCAGTATATGAAATGGTGTATCCAAGAACCTCATGCTTAAGTATGTACTGTCTTCAAAGTCAGGGGAATAACTTTATATGTGTTTTGCTGAATTAAGCAATTTAGTGTCTTGAATGAGTGACCCAAGTATTTTTCAGGGTAACATCCCCAAAGATTTTTAAGTGCCTAATCCATGTTAAGGTAACTAGTCTTTCTTTGCAGTCTTTGGCTTTAAGCCAGATCTTTCTACCACTACCCTATCCGTTGTATTTTTTCAGATATTGATTGGAATTCAAATAGATCTTTTTTTTTAAAATGAAGATACAAGGCATCCTGCAATCTGAAAGACTGCAAATAATGAGAACACAGAAAACTACTACCTCTCTGGAGTCTATCAGATTGTGACATTTCTACATTTTCTTTTGTTCCTTTCTCTAAAAAATAACTTTCACTGTTAGCAGCCTCTGCAGCTGTGTGATCTCATAAACTTCAAAGAAAGCCTCCAAATTCAGGAGACGGTTGCAGGAGTGTAAGAATTATCCATGTGGACTTAGCCACAGGCCAAAAGCTTTAGGTTAAGCATAGGTGTCAAAGAGGCAGAGAGGTTAATTAGTATCTATTTTCTCATTAAACAGTGAAGGGGATTGTAGCTTTGGAGAGGAATTCCTCTAATTGTAGAGGAATGAGATAATCTATCTGAGAAGACTGGTAGGTTTTACTCTTCTGCTAATCTCTGTTGATTTGTGTGGACTTGCAAGATCCCAGTGCTGCTGATCTTGGGCTGTGCAGGAGGCTATCCAGTCTGGGCAGCGAGGTAGGTTGGGAAACCAATTGCTAGGCTGGTCAGCAAGAGCTTGTCCCTTAGAAGCCTCTTCCTTGTTTTTATTTTTGCATTCTCAGCTTGGGAGGACAAGATCCGGTGAATCATTTTCAGGCAGAATTTGTTGTAATGAATGCAAAAGTATTTGAAATGTTTGTCTACTGACATTTAGATTTTCATAGACACTACTTCCATTCATATAATGTCTGGAAAGATTTGCTTGCTACCAAAAGCAATGTTTTTCTCAATAAAAATTTTAGGATGTTATTTCAATGTGAATTTCAATGAGGAGACTAAATCAGTAGGACCTAGAATAAAGGAATGGATGAATGGAGAGAGAAACACCAATGTGGAGTCCTCTAGGGGAACAGATGCTCTCCTGGTGTAAATCACTGTAGCTCCCACTGCAGTACTTTACACTCACCAAAAACATGACTTCGATTCTTTTCTTCATCAGGAAGGGTTGGCTCTTGCACTCATGTAGCCTTTGGCTGAACTTGCTTTCCAAGCCAAAAAATACCAGGGGGTGTGGATGAGTCAATCTCTTCTTTGCAGTCTGCTCTAGAGCCCAGGCAGCCTTTTCTGCCCACCCTCCTTGCTGGAAGTATAGCCTATCCTTTGAAAAGGACATTGATTTGTTGGAAAGCATCAATACTAAGAAACTGCTAGTAGAGTCAACGTGAAAGTTGATGCTTCATTGCTAAGCCATTTGATGTAGTTTTTAACTGGAGAGTTTTCAGCTCTAGGTACCAATGCTAGTTCTTTTCTAGCCAGCTGGCACCCTAGCTGCTGACCAGTGCTGACCTTTTTGACCCAGGGCTGGTTATTTCTTATAGCTGGGTTAGTACCATCACGTATCATTATCTCAACACTGTAATCTTACTGATGTTTGGCCAAAATGCACTTCAGTAATCATGAAAGTAGTCTCACAGAAACCCCTAAATTAATCCTAAAAAGTCACATCTAAAGAAAATCCTGTTACATCACTGGGAAATACAAAGATTTTTTTGACATTTGTTGTTTTTCAAACTATTACGCTCCCCCTAAATCTGGATGTGCACTTTAAAAATCTAGAGGCGTGAGGTTGTGACTCATGAAATTTTTTATAAGCAAAAACTGACCTGATTAAAAAGGATGATTGGCTTGAGTCAGAACAACAGCTGCAAGGTGATTCTCTGATATCATTGAGGAAACCAGTACCTGAGAGACTGTAATAAACTGAAATAAAGAGGAGGACATAGGCTAGAGCAAGTCTTGTGCATGACAGTGAAGGAGTCAATACAGTGAAGATAAAAGATTTAGTCTTAACAAAGGGTTCAGAACAGAAGTGAGAATGAAAAACAAACAGGTTAAGGGATTTTTAGGTAAACCAGAAATTAGAAGGATCTGGAGAAATTCTTTTCTTTATAAGTAAACAGCCAGAGCAAGATCAGAAGCACTAAGGAAGGATCTTTGGGACTATTTTTTCACATGTTCTCAGCGAATTGTTAAAAAGAAGGAGTAGTGCCTGTATGAGGAGTGGGGAAAAAATGAAGGATGGAAGGAGTTAGTTATTCTGACTTAGTTTTAGTAAACAGAAAGAGGGTAGGATTGATTAAACACTGAAGGAAGTATCTAGATGTTCAGAGGCCTTTCACAAAGGTATCAAAGAAGTTAAATAGCATCATCATTGAGGAAAAAGTATTTTCAGAGATGAAAACCTAATTTTCAAAGCCAAGATGTGCAAGGTATGAAAGTGGATTTTTCAAGTCCCAGAACCTTGTGAGCTTCTTCTGATACTGATTGTTTTGTGTTCTATAAGAAGTCTTGAAAATTGTTAATAGCTTAATTCTGACAAATCTGAAATGTGTTTTTAAACTTGGAGGCAGTGAGGAGAGGGCAAAGAAAGCATCCGGCAGCTCTGCCCGTGGACTCATTACTGTTCGTTAAGGGATCTTTAGAAGAAATCTCCTGATTTTATTGTAGAGATGTCTGTGTTTCACTTGTATGTATGCTGACAGAATGAGCAATTAGGTAACTATGTATATGCAAAATGTATGGAATATTTATGGGAGCCAGCATTTCAAAATGACATAGCAGGGATAAAAAGATGAATGAGGTTTTTTTGTCAGAATGGCCCTGTCTTTGTACTTCTCTCATGAGTTAGTTTGTGAAGAAACATAAAGTCAATCCTTGAAGGATTCAGTTAATATATAACCAGGTCATGGTCTATTCCTGGAAAACTCTTGGATACCTTCCAGGAGAAGCAATATGGACAAGAAGGGGATGCATCAAGTAGTTTCCTCTTTATTCGTGATGCCTAGAGTTTTGCTTCCTTTGTTGGTCCAGAAGCATGCGCAGTATCTTCTGAAAAGCAACCATAGTTCTTTTGTAGCTGTATTAGTTTGTAGATAGAAAAGGTAATGTCTATAGGGAGAGAGAATATTTAATACAAATATAGCCAAGTATGTAAGCAAACAGAAGCACTTCCACAAAACATAAACAAGGTAAAGTACCAAATTTTACACCAACAATTCTGAAAACTATTTCTGTTTTTCACGATGAATCAGCTGATCTAAGTTACTACTTCTCTCTATAGATCTTGCCGTGTTTAGTCTGCTGGGAGATAAAGGCATAGGTTTTCTTTCAGTTCTCCTTCACTCTGTCCATACCCTGGCAGTGTAGCACCAGTAATCCTCTCAAGTGTTGACCTCAGACCCACAGAAGTCAACGAAGCCATGCCTACATTGCAGTGAAAGAGCAAAGCACCCTGTCTTCCAAAGCAGATGGAAGCCAGGGTATTTCCTCTGTCTTTCTGGCAGCCTTGGACTTTTCCTTCATGAGTGTTTTTAGTAATGCAAGCCTGATTTGGTCCAGAGGACACAGTTTGCTGACATCTGAAGTTGAACTCACAGATTCACACCACAGAAGAAAGACAAGCCTGGTTTTGAAGGTGGTCCTGGAGTAGCTAACAAGAGGCGGTGAGTCGTGGTTGCAGAGAGTTCTTTTAAGGGTTTCCCTGAGCTTCAGATGAGAGATTCTGTGGTGCAAAGAGACTCAAAGAAAGTGTAATGTGTGGCCTACAGTGGCATCAGTTCATCGGCATCTTCCACCAGAGAGCTTAGCAGCAGGAAGTCCTGTGCAAGAGAATAAGAGGACCTTAAAAGGTGGATGGTAGTGACAGGGGAGACAGTCCAGTGATGAAAGAAGTCTTAGTCTTAGTATCTGTGGAGCTGATTTTGATTGGAGCTGTGGTTTTGATTGTCCAAATATAGATGGAGAAAACACATAGCAGAAGTGTCTGCATTTTGGGATATGGTGTGAGAGGCTGTCATTATTATTTGTAACCATGGAAGACTACTCTATCAGTTTAGGGTTTCATTTTCTGACTAAGCTAGAAATACCTTACAAGTCTACTGCCTCTCTGCGTGGGCTCAGTGTGAATGGGAGTTGCATTATTTTGGACCAGCAGGAAAGGTAGGGCTAGAGGAGAATATGAAGACAATTAGGACTAAAGGCTTCAGTGTAAGTTGGGAAATGCTCTGAACGTGTGGCATCAGCCCTCTGATTGGGCAGGGATTTCCCTAGTGTACTCCATCTGCCTTCCTGTCCTTTCCCCATGTGGTGGTGAGCTGAGCTGTACCTTTGTGCTTGAACTAAACCACAAAATCTCACCCTGATTTCCATCCGCATGTAGGACATACCAAGGCATAGTGTGGCAACTTGAGCTCTACCTCCTATCAGTTTTGTCATCCCTGTAAAACTGGAAGTTTTCAGTGCATTTACTTGCCTTAATTGGGGATCCCTATTCCACAGTGCTAGATGTTGTCTGAATGAAGACAAAAAGATGGAGCAGGATGAAGGGTAACAATACGGAGACACAGTGGAGTTTGGCAAAGCCATATGGTTTGCCTTGACTAGCAGCAGGCAGCCTCTGTATTGCCTGAGTGCTCTTTTCTTTCATAAAGACCCTTGGCCAATGCATAAGCTCGATTCAGTTTCTTAACTTTCATTGTGCTGTACTGAACAAACCCTGCCTCTCTTTGGACATAAGGCAAGAAATCCCTTTGAATTTGATGCCATTTCTAAAGCAAAAAGCTTACGTTAACATCAACAGAAGCTTTGAGCGCTTCACAGCAACTTCCACCAAAGTCCACAGGCGCAGTGGGTTCTTGCAGTCTGGCTTGTCTGTACACAGCATTTACTGTTCCTTGTTTGAGATTGCACTTAAATAGCAAACATCTGGTTAACTGAAAGCTCCAAAGAGAAGTCTGTGACATCACAGTAAAAAATTAGGGCTTGAATACTTGAGGAAAAATTGTAAAAGGCTTGCATGTGTTTAAATTTGATCAGTTAGAAAAGAAAGTTAGAAAAGAAAGCTAGATCAGAGCATGTAGAGAGCTTGTAATGTCGAACTGTGTTATTAATGGCTAATAAAAGATGGAGCTGTAAAGTGCAAGTATAAAAGAACTCCAGTAGTGTATTTGGAACACTCTCCTTTCAGTATGTGAATATACAACTGTAAGATTTGGCATTGCTAATTTTGGCATGCTGTTTATGCTTTTGAATAACTTGTTTACTTCTCACTGAAGCAGGCAGGCTGCTAAAATCAGACCCATAAGGTTCTGACTCTGAGTCAAATTGCACACTAAAATTAAGCTTTCATTTCACACAAGTTTTGAAACAATACACATGAAATTTCTCAAGTGTCTCAGAATAATAAATTCTAGCCACTTTATGAACTTTTTGCACATAAAATCTTACAATTCTTTTAAACTTCATCTATGCTAGCCCTTGTAATTGGCTTATCTATAGAGGTGTGGATTCTTTGTGCTTTAAAAGGAAAAAAAAATGCATTTTTCAGACTAGAATGTTCCATGGTGTCTTTCCTACCTTTTCTGCTTTACTTTCTCTGGAAGGATAACAAACAATGTGCAAAATACATGTATTCTTGAATTTCTAATTCATTTATTTCATTACATGCTGGGAGGGTGTTGATTCTTGTATTATAATTATTACTTCTGCTACTGTTGGCAGGATTTACTTACAAATAAGACAGTGTTTCTGCCTGGGTTTATGCCCAGAGCAATGTTTCAAATCAATAGCAATGGTGAATATGGACTGTTCTCAGAAATATTCTTGGCTCAGTTTTTCAGTGCCATGCCTGTTTCATACGGCAGGTTGGCATTAGTGAATAACGCTGATAGGAAGCACAGTGTAGAATAGAGAGCTGAGTCTCTCACTGTTTCTACGGCAAAAGTTCATCCTGCAGCTTAATAGATTGTGGCTCATTTATAACTTAAATCACAATTCCTTCCTGATTCTGGCCAAACTCTATCAGCCTCAGTCTCCACTACCTGGTACTATCTAGTAAAGGAGTACTGTGGTACTGTAATACAGTAATGGAGATTTATACCAGATGGTTGTATTTACTCTGCAGCTAAGAGAGACACTAATCTAATACTACCTTTTCCAACCCCACTTCAGACAGAGACTTGGCTAAATTCTCTAGGTAGATTTTTTACATATCCAAGTCTAAGCTTGTAATTTGTAAAATTCTGCTTACTCTCTGCAGAGACGGAATGAATGCAGATTTTCATAGTTAAGAATTTTAGAGTTAAGGTTACTTGCCCAAGTCTTTGCAATTCTTCAAATATACAATCAAAACAGCCCACCATCTTGGCAGGAATGAGTTTAAATCTTTTTTACAGCTATGCTTGATCACCGTTCACAGAATCACAGAATGGTTGAGGTTGGAAGGAACCCCTGAAGATCATCTGCTTCAACCCTCTGCTCAAACAGGGCCACCTAGAGCAGGGACTGTGTCCCATTGGGTTTTGATTATCTCCAGGAATGGAGACATCACCACCTCTCCAGGCCACCTGTTCCAGTGTTTGATCACCTTGACAGAGAAAAAAGCTTTTCCCTGTGTTTAAACAGCATTTCCTGGTTTCACACACCAGGTGCCTCTGTCTCTTGATGTGTCTGGTTTGATAGATCTGCTTAGATATGCGTAGCTGACAATGCTATCAGTGGTTGCTAGACCTTGAGCAGAAGCTCTGGGATATAACCACAGCTTCTGTGGGATTTTAATTTAATGGGATTTTATTCAAGAGGTTGTTTCTCTCCCTCTGCTTCTATATAGCAGCTCTTTCTTTTTACTTGCTCTTCCATTTTTGCATGCCAACACGTATTAAGGTGGTATTCTCCTTGTCACTGATACCTTAGGTCACATACTCTTTTTTTTTAAGAGGTTTTTTTTTTTTTTTAAATTGAAATCTAGACTTAACACATGTGGAAATACTCATAGTGCTTCTTCTACTCTTTCCCAATGACAATATTAAAGACTGAGCTGAGCTAGCTGGCCCGTGGAGCAGAAAGTTGAGTGGCACTTCTCTGCTGTCTCCTAACAGCAGAGGTAAATCAAAACCAACTAGAAAGAAAAACTGCCAAAATGAGTGAAAGACAAAATGTAAAGAGCAGATAAAAGGATGAAACATGACTTAGGTAATTTTTTAAAAAATAAAAATCTGGAAGTAACTGGGAGATCTACTTAAACTATGCAAGGTAAAAGGGAACGTTCTTAGATTCATTAGACTAATTAAACTTTGGCTTACTCTTGATATCGTGAAGGGTTGCTTTTCAGGTATTTCTGACCAATCTCTGTCCGTTATGTTTATGCCAATCTTTGCGGAAAATAACACTCCAAGAACTAGCCAGATTTGTATCTTGACAGTAGACTGCTTGAGCAGTAGTCAGGGCAAGCCTCATCTTTTTTTAAGAAAGCAAATGGGTTGTAAAACAAAAAAACCAACCTACAACCAAACACACCATTCTCTAATAGCAGCTGCAGTGTTCAGTTTTGTGAGACCTAGGCTTTAAAAGAGAAACTACAAAACTAGTCAGATATACATCAGAGGTTGCCAACTGAAATACAGTGAAGACCTTTCATCAGTGCCAGGTTTGTTGTAGGCTCCCATTATTTGTGGAAGATTGGAAGGATGAATAGCCAGGAGGGTAGCCTTGTAAATCTGAATCGGGTTAGGGGCTAAGGCAGAGTAATACTGAGCTTATTTACTGATCAGAAAATGCCACCTTTTCATGGATGTAAAGCACACCTGTGTGAGCCAGGAAACCTTGTTAATCTCTTAATTCACTACAGGAGGTAGGCAGCTCATCATCTGCTCATGCTCTTCCCATCAGCCCTAGAAAAGTCAGGTAAGTTCAGTTTACTCCAGGGTGACCCAGCAGGAGCTTTAGCAGGGATGTGCCAAATGGATGGGTATCCCAGGAGACCTAGTTGCACTCTGTCCTCAGGTCATGCTCCATGCTTTGTCCAGCTGTATGTCACTTGGTAGTGCTGATTTTCACCATACTCTGGTCTAGGCCAGTAGAAGTTAACGTAAGTGCAGAACAGGCTTGAATCACTGAGTGCAAGCTGCTTGGATGTAGAACAAAAATACAGTGAACATTCATATTGGCACAGAGGTGCTTGGATACCACTAACAAGTAAAATGGGAGGCAGTTCAGAACTGCAGTTCCTTTATGGGTTGTCTGTTGGCTGGAGTCCACTCAAGCCTGGTCCCAGTCAGTCTCCCAGTGAATGACATCTTAAGCTGTTCTCATCCTTCTGTGTCAGGCAGGAAGGAGCCTTCAGAAAAGCTGCAAAGTGTGGGTGGTACTAAAGCATGTTTGACAGCCAGCTGCAAGGTTTACAGTTGGCCTTTAGGAAGGATTTCTGACTGTTGGTCATAAACTGTAATGGAGAGCAGGAGCCAAAAGGAGCGTGATATTAAATATTTGATCGCTATCCTACTTCAGAAGGTGGGTTTTTCTGTAAATGTAGTCGGTTTATGTCAAGCTGCTGTTTACAGACTGTTGTGGAGCTGAAGCATATAGCAAGGCAGATGAAATATCATTGTCCTTCATTTTCAGACAGAGTAACAGAAACACAAGGGAGATGTCACAGGCCAACACTGAGTCAGACTGAAGTCCAGAGCTGTATATTCCTGGCTCTTTGCCCAGTCTTCAGACATAGGTGGTTGTTGAGGTACCTGGTGTGAGGAGCAGACTTAAATTCTTGGCTGCTCATGCAGTCTCTTTCATTAGTATTAAGTCTGCATAAAGAGATTAATGGGACCTGCCAGAGAACCTGTTTCTGTCTACAGAGTTGCTAATTGCTGTTCACACACTGTCAGAATGTTGCAGAGCTCAGTTCTCTTCTCTTATGCTTCTTCCTCAGTTATAGAGGTATTCATCAAGTGGCAAACTTACTGTCCAAGGGCGTCCTCTGGTACGAACTGGCAGGACCCTGAGCATCCCACTTTCCTATAGACTCGATGTTCAGGGATGTGTCCCTTGCTATTAGTTTTCCACAATCACTGAGCAGCCACAGCAGAGAAAGACCTTCAACATCCTCCTTTTATTTGTGTTAGTTTTCCTGGATGTTGCTGTGTTAGCTCAGTTCTGGAGTACTGTTTACCATTCCTTTCATTTTGCCCTTTGCAACCTTGCCTGAAAATGTATTCTGTGAAATGAAGCCTTAAATAACCACCATTAGCAATGGTTCTGGAAACCCAAGTGAAAAAAAAAAACTCATCAGTGGTAGTGGTGAGTGTTACTTATTTGAAATAAAGCGAGTGTGAACTTGAAATAAAACGCGTGTGAGATATTAATGCTTTCTTTTTTCATCTGTTGTGCTTAGCAGTTGCAAAGAATAATTCTGTCCTATAGAGTGGACTGTCTTTTAAGGGACTGATTCCTTCTTCATATGGAGAAAGGCATGCAAGCATGACAACCTTCGAATTGTGTTTCGTCGTCTTCAGGTGGCTCTGCTAAGGATCTGCTGGCTACATTAAGACAATGGAGGCATGGCAGCTGAAGCCCTGACCCAGAGGTGTCTGTATGAATTTTGCTTGTTTTTCACTATTCAGAAAGGTTTCTCATTCCCTGAAGGACACTTATCGTTCATAGTGGCAGGGACATTGTAGTGGTCAGAGCAGGAGCTGGGAAGCAAGATGTCTGTTGTGTGCTAGCTTTCTGTTGTCAGGAAAGATAATTTTTACTTCAGATCACTCAGTTGAAAAATTGGCTGTAATGTTACCCATTGGCAAAGAAGGGGTTGATTTTTAGAGTAGATGTTTGTGGGGTTCCTGGTGACCTTGGTTAGAAGTCAAATAACATCTTCTTGAAACTCAAGTAAGACTGCCTTTGCTTTTGTAGCAGGGTGAAGTTCTAGGTGAGGCGAGCTGAGATATTAGGTAATCTCATTCCCATTTTCTATTCTATGGTTTATTCTATTTTTAATCTGGCTGTATATGTAAAGCCGCATCATTTGACTGTGTCTTGGGCTGAATCTAGCCTTTGGAAGGCTTCTGTCCAGTCTATCTCCCTTTCTGTGGAGGAGATAAATAGCTGGTGAAATAGCAAACACAGTCTGACTAGCCGAGTGACTCTTTCAGAGCTTCCTCACAGCCTGACAAAGTGAAAATCGCTGCCGCTGCTGAAACCAGGGAGGTATGGGGGGACAGGCAGCTACTGCATGGTACAGATAAGGTGGAGGAAGAGAGCGGTGTGTGGGTGGTTCGCAGATACAAAGATATGAACCCTAGATCTACTCTTCATCTTTCTTAAGTTATCTTTTCCCCTTTCCTTAGTAAACATGTAACACACTAAACATGTAACGCCAGCTCTGTGTGGTTGGAAGCAAAACTATGTCAATGCCATAGGAGGGCTGGCAGTGTTAACACTGATGCCTACATCAACCTCTAACGAGGCTCATGTTCCTTCTGTATTGAACATCCTTCAGCAGCCTGGCAACGGCTCCTCTGTGAATTGCTCAGAAGGTTCTTTGCCACTTCCTTTTACGCACTTTGCCAGAAGTTTTGAGTTGTGCAAAGTGACTGAGCAGTTGCGTGCATAGACTGTAATCATGAAGTGCAAGCTGTTCAGGCAGCTCTGACAGCAGCAGCCTGAAGAAAGAGGACATCCTAGTACGTGATGAACTGACTGCTTTTTGGATGGTGGCTCGGTAATAGAGCCAGGCATGTGTTGTCTTTTTTTTCTGTGCATATCCTTTAACTTGCACAGAAAATTTGCTCAGACTTAGATTTATTTTTTCTTTTCCCTTTTTACAGACAAACATCCATAACAGATAAGGATGTTTCTTCTAAAATGTTTGCTTAATCTGTAAATTTGCCCTCAATTCTACAAGATTATTATGGGTAGGAAAAAATGTAGAGGTAAAAGAAAGAATTTTAAGAGCAAATTGCTTATAAGGTAGGAACCCTTTGGCTATCTCCCATCTTGTAGCAGCTTTGGACTTTATGCCAAGTGAGAACAACTTGAATATGGAGCATTCAGTGCTCACAACATACTGCTCACAATTGCACAACACAGGTCATTTAAACAAATAAATAATTTTTTATTACTTTTCTGTGTGTGCGTGGACCACTTAGTGGACTGTTTAGTAGCCCTCTCCAAACCTGTAGTGTCTGTTTCTTTGTTCTGCCATATTCATTTAGCTCTGAGTCATTGTGAGTCGAAGCAGAAATTATCTATGAGTCTCTTCTTTGTATTTAAATTATATTAAGCAGTCTGCTTCATGCTGTATAAGTCTCGACTCAAAGATCTGGCTGGGTTAGCAATGCAGGCACAGCTGGAGTTACAGATAATGGATAACATCCTCAGCTGGTATATTATATCCCTATAATTCTAGTGAGCCAACAGAGCTACGCTAATTCTCACCATCTGAACAGCTCTAGTTCCTGCAATTGCTCTCTTTCAGCTGCCAAAACTTATGTTTGGGCCTTTGTGCTTCTCCAACAGAACTTAATGATACCCCTTGTGTTTGAATAGAGCAGACTGCCCTATAAACAATACGTTTTCCTACAAATGACTGAGTGTTAATGCTGGGAGGTGCTTTTGCCTTCCCTTGAAATGGAGGTGTATGCAGCACTTCTGGAGGAGCAGGTCTAGGTTACTTATGAGGTACTTGCGATTTTTACTGTACTTTTCATTGTAATTAAAGTAGCACTGAACTAAGGCTCATTATTTAAATTAGCAGTTCGTAAGACCAGTTCATAATGCGGCCCTTAATTAATCAGAAACAGATTCCCATTTCCTTTACCATTTTAATTATTTACACTTATGTATCTGCTTTCCAGATGTCCACAATGAAACATAAACAAATACAAATTACTGCAGAAATCTGTAACAAACAAGCCTATAGTTCTTAAAGACACAGGCCAATAATTTCTGAATATTTTTCAGATGGTGTTTTTCTGTAACACTTGGGAAAATTTTCAGTACAGAAAACAACACTGCAGCATTATTTATGTTTTTGGCTAAATGTATTAAAAAGAGTAGGATTGGAGTAACATGGACAAATGAAGCACTGATTTGAATGAAATGTAATAACCTTGCATTTCCATGTGACAAAATGCAGAGCTCTCTGTTTTAAGTGCAACTGTTCACTTGGGACAGCTGTAGAGCTTCAGCTCCAACCGCACACAATGGTCTCACTTAGCTGGATATCACAAAGCCCAGAGTTCCCTCTGGGCTTCTGTGATTAAAGTGGAGAGAGAGAGGGGAGTGCCTTGTGAAGATCAGCTGCCCTCTGATGGTGCTTATTGCTCTGAGCTGGCTCTAAGGGAGGGGTAAAATGACCTGCTTAGACTGAAATGTGTCCTAGTCCTTCTCCAAAGCCAATCCTCTCCAGTCTCTGAAAGAGAGGAGAAGCTGCGTTACCTGGTGAACAATGTTTGCAGTTGCTGGGTCACACTTCAAAAAGCATCTTTGATGAATAGCAACAGCTTTTGATTTAGAAAGTTGTTCTATTTGATTTGTTACCATTGTGCAGTAGAGTAGACGTGGCTCTTGTTATTTGTTTGCTACCACCACACAAACCAAAATTTGTTTTCTAATGAGTGTTACTGCGAAGACACTGAAACAGACAGCATGTGTCTTTTGAGGAAATGATAAAATACACCCAAGCCTCTCCTCTTATATATATGCATATGCATGTATACATATATATATGTGTGTAAAATGTCAAGATTTACTCCTGACAGTCGAATTTTAGAGCTGTGCAAGTAGCTAGTTATTTTGTTAGCTGCAAGGTCTAAAGAAAGTAAAATAATTATTTTGAGCTGTAGGAAATGTTTCTGAGGGATCAGTCCGGAGTAATTTTTCTTTTTAAGCAGTAAAAGTATTTGCATTTGAGAAAAACAAAATCTGAAATACAATTTAAAGCAAGACCTGACTCTATTTAGTTTATAATATATTGAATTCTGTTTAGAATACATTTTCCCCTCCAGCTCTTACTGTGAGATGATTTGCATCTAAACATTTCAGCTAGAAGGCTCTATCAATAACGGCTAATTCCCATCAGTTAAGGTCAGCAAGCAGAAAAAATATGAATTAAACTCTTAGTAGCCTTTTATTCTCATAGTAACATTTTATCTCCCACATCAATTACTCTGGATTTGCAATTATGTAATGTTGTGGTTTAACCCTAGCCAGCAACTAAGCACCACGCAGCCGCTCACTCACTACCCCTGCTTCCAGTGGGATGGAGGGGAGAATGGGGAAAAAAAGGTGAAACTCATGGATTGAGATAAGAACAGTTTAATAATTGAAATAGAATAATAACAACAACAATAATAAATATAATAGTTGTATTGAAAAGGGATATAACAAAAAAGAGAACGAAAACCCAAGTAAATACAACTGATGCAAACGCCATTGCTCACCACCTGCTGACCAATGTCTGAGCAGCAATTGGCTGCTCTTGGCCAACTCTATATACTGGGTGTGATGTTCTATGGTATGGAATATCCCTTCGTCCAGTTCAAGTCAGCTGTCCTGCCCATGCTCCCACAGCTTCTTGTGCTCCTGCTCTCTGGCACAGCATGGGAAACACAAAAATCCATATGGTAGGATAAGTGCTACTTAGCAAGAACTAAAACATCAGTGTGTTATCAACATTATTCTCACACTAAGTCCAAAACACAGCCCTGTGCCAGCTACTGGGAAGAAAATTAACTCTATCCCAGCCGAAACCAAGACACGCAATTAAGAGCAGAATGGGATTTGTTTTATAGTAAACCTAAAGTTATTAAGAACCAGAAGCTACTGATTATTAGCTAAAATTGTAACTGCACATTATTTTTATTCAACGATGAACTACAAAATGACTAAAAGAGCCCTTATAGCCATGATTAATCTTAATAGAAGTCTTAGTATTTCCAAAAGGCAGTCCCTTGCAGTTCCTATGTATTTTCTGGTGCCTATACCTTTAAATCCATGTGATTTCTTTAGAAAGTGTAATTAGATATTTTTATTGTGTATAGCAGGGGGAAGGCTGTCTAATAGTTCGAAACATGGCATTTTGATGACTACCCATAAAACAGCAGTCTGCTTTTGGCTGTCTGAACGCTAACATTCATTTTTCTAAGAATCCGCCAGCCCATAATACACATGGCAATAACAGTGTATTATTTATTAAAAAGGCTATGTTATCCCACTTTTAATTTATTGTGCTGTGTGTACAGACTCCCATAAAAGCTTTAAGTTCCAGTGTACGTTCTTCTGATAGGTTAATGCTATGACTAAAGAGGTAGACTCCAGTAAAGTACTCTTTGTTTTAGGTACTACTTTGCAGCCTTCCAGAAAGAGCAGTGCCTCCTATTTTGGGCTAATATTTTAAAGTGTTGTACATGCAACAGTTACAATATTGGACAGATAAAACTGAGAAACAGCCCTGTGACTGGTGTTGCCCATTATGGTTTATGAATTTCTCCTGCAATTGAAGTTAATTGTTGATATATTTGTCACCTTCAAAGCCAGTCTCTGCCATAGATACAGGTACCATCTATTCTGCAGCTCAGCTCCATGACTGATTTCTCCGTTTTTTGCACAATGCTGCTGCTCGACTATTCTTTTGTCAGGGGACACTTCGAGCAGCCTGAGTGTGAGGAAAAGCTCCTTTACCTTTCCTTGTATTTAAATGGCCAGAGTGGGTGCAGTTTCACAGCTTCACTGGTAGTGAGAAGTTTCAACTGATTATAAAATGAGAGAAAAGATATAAATCTTTTTAGCCGAGCACCGAGAACTGAAAGGGTCACCGGGCAATCATAGGCTCGGACCGAGTACACATGAAGCCTTTGAGCGGGACAGACAGCTCATGTGTGGTTGCAGTGCCTATTGCTTCACCTTGTTTTAGTAGAAGTGAAACAGGAATTTATATCCTCCCTGCAGGAGATTAGGAGATCCTGATCTCCAGCAGCCGCTTATTTAGTTCTGCTGTGAACTAAGAAAATTAGATTTTTCTGTTTGCTTACTATTCTAATGAATTTAAAATAATCTGATGAGTGTAAAGTATTACATCTTTAACTTCTGATGTTTAAAAAAAGTGCCAATTTAAAGATAATAAACTAGTTTGTAGACAATGAATCATTCCCTCAGATAGCAGCATCTTTATACTAGTTAGTGAAATTGCTCAGAGTGGTTATTCTTCAGGTTTACATTAGCAAACCTGCAGACCTTTGCATTGGAGCAGCCCTCACAAGGCTCATTTTACTGGCTTTCCTTGGAGGTAGTAACCCCTAGTGAGAGGCCAGAACAAACAGTTTGGAGAACAGGTCATTACATTCTCAATCATCACAATGAATGTGAGTCAAAGCCTGAAGCAATTCTGCAAATCCATCCAACTGTTTCTGTTTAGCTTTTGACTGTGTATTGTGACCCCTTTTAAACAGGCAGCCTTTTTTCTTGTCCTTGCTATAGGACATCAAACTTAGGAGTGTTGCTTTTGTGTGTCTGACAGTCATTTACATCTGCCAACATCAGTGTCTCTTAATTTCATAACTGAACCCATCTAATTTTAAAAAAATCACCCCTGAAATGCATTTAAAAGTGAGAAATGAGAAGTATTTGTGATGGATATATACTGCTTAGGAAAAAAATCCCAGAGGTATGTGGAATTTATAGTTGTTCAGTTTATGATAGAAGGACAGTTAGAGTAAGCCATGCTGTGATACCTGGAGGGAACATTATAGTCCATGATTTTGAATGATCCACAGAGAGCATCTCTGTTTTTCAATAAGTGGTATCAGCCTGTCTGCCTCAGTACAGCAAAAGCTTAGATGCTCTTGCTAAGAGTTCCCTCTTGTAGAATGAGAGGGAGAGCTTACAGTAAAGCTTTTTTAATTCAGCAGAAGTGGGTAGTTGATCCTTGAATTACACAACTGCCATGCTAGCTAAAAATGAATAGGAGACAGCTGTTTTCAATATCAAGGGTTTTCTCTCCAGATAACCAAAAATGTTCTCTTCACAAAAATGAAAAAAAAAAATTTTTTTCTTGCACCAGTAAGCTGAGACAAACACGTGATTCACAGTGCTTCAGGACTGAAAGGGGAGAAGAGGTCCTTGATTATTTCCTACTCTGTTACAAGAAGCCCTTTCTGCCCCCAGCCCTAGGCCAGTATAATATATCTGGCAAATTTAAAAGAGTCACAAAGAGAGGGATGGTGTGTCTACTCTGCTTCTGGTGGTAGATCTACCCCCAGGACAGAAATTTTTCAGCAGTGGTTCAATGATGAATGTGAAAGCGGTAAAACTACTTGGCCTTCACATGTTGTTCTGCACTCACTTTTCCTTTATCTCCGTACAAATTAAATTGAATTGAAGAAGTTCTATAAATGTGTGCTCAAGAGATCTGAGAGTGAAAGCTGCTGTTTGAAATCCCAAAGATGATTAAACCTTATTTCCTCACTGATCTTTGGCTCAATTACAACATTAAACTTTGATTTCTGTTGGACATTGCTTCCTGGAAAGCAAAGGCAAAAATACTCTTGGGTCCACAGCTATTAAGGCAGTTCCTTGTTGTTCTTGGAGGTCTTGTTTCAAGGTAGTCAACGCAATCAATTGATGCAAACACTATATATATTGCTGTGTTGTGGTAAGAGCCACCTGTGTATTACTGTACTGTGGAAAATGTAAAACGATAAATGAAGAACAGGGATAGGAAGAGGAAATGCTGGGAAATGGGCTCGTGGTGACACCTGAGAGTTCATGAGATGCTGTTGGGAGGTGAGGAGGAAAGGCAGATGTAGGAGAGAAAGGGGGAGGGAGGTGGTGAGAAATATTCCTCAGTGTAGGTACTTGCTACAAAATAATTTATCAGGAAACATGAATTATGAGATTTTAATTTGTGTTGTAAGTCAATTGACAAGGGTCCTCTGGTGGGGTAGGGAACATGTTATTTGAATGGGCTCAGCTTAATTATTCCTTTGCTAGTATTCCCATAAGCAAAATAAATGCTTTTGCTGTCATTATTTCAACTCCCATTTCCAACTGAATGAAAAGTGAGAAATAAAATCAGGGTATTTATATATGTATTTTTAAATCCAAGTCTTGCAGAATTAGGCATTTGAGGTAACGGTTAGGTTTGCTTTTTCTTCCCCAGAGAGCTCCTCTGCAGCTGTCAAAAATGGTTATTCCAGAATCTTAAATCTCCACAAGCCCATCACCTGTTTGAAAATGGATACAGGTGTGAGTTCCAGCGCTATGTGTGGTATGAGCTTGTTGGTTAACCTGAAACACTGGAGAAGGTTGTTTGTAGGTTTGAAATGGGAGATGGGAGCAACCCGAGCAGATTCACTGCTATTTGCTTATCAAAACCTGAAGCCTCTAACAAACCACCAAAAATCAGTCTGTCTCTATCAGCCTAGCTGCAAAATAATTTGCAAAGATGTCTCCTCATCAGCCTAATGATAGAGGACATCCTTGGCCTGCCTGGCCTTTGATGAGGAAAAGCCCCACAGTCAGTCATGATGACAGTATTGAGAGGTTTTGTGATAGGGAGAAATAGTGGCTAGATCAAAGAGGTGACGAATTGTTACTATACAGGTAAAACTGTGTTCAGCAAAGCTCGGCTCTACTGACCAGGAGTTGGATTCTTTCTGTCTCTGTTTTTTTATTTGCTTGGTTTCCCTCCAGCATGAGAGAGGCAAAGTGAGGCAGACCACTCTCTGTGCTTCCATCTGTGGCTCCTCTCACAGTCGTGGTGAAGGGACTTCCAGGATCCTCAGGAGCAGCTGTGATGGACATTTTTATTCCTTGCTAAACTCTGCCATTAGCAGGAACCAATCATTAACCTAACGCTGACAAGTCCTCAACTAAACCATATCTGTAAGAACTACATCTACACAACTCTTAAATACCTCCAGGGATGGGGACCCCACTACTGCTCTGGGTATGTTCTAATACCTTGCACATCAGAAGCCCGTGGATGCAGTCTGATTTTTTTTTTTTCTTTTATTCCTTGTTTCTGCCCTTTAAATCAGTATTTAAAAACAACACAACGAGCCCATCAGGTCTGCTTCTCCTTTGATTTGCCATTCCACTTGCCTTGTCCTTGTCTTTGGTGATGACCTGTCAATCACTTGTTACTGACTTCTGCTTTTAAGTAGCTTGCCAGAGGAATCTGCCTGGTTACCCTTTTCCTTTTCCACTTATTGTGCAGTGTTTAAAATACACTTCCCTTCCTTGAGAAGGTTTGTTCCCTGTGTGCATTTCTTTTGGCTTCTCTTCCTTGTGGCTGTTTGCCCCCTCCTCTGAGGAGCTGAGCACATCCTATAATAACGTGCCATATATTTTCTTCCTTCTCATCTGTCTTTTCTCTTCCCCATCACCCCCCCCAGTATTTTTAAAGAGATTAAGAGGAGTAGAGAATGTGTAACAACACAGAGTGGGCCAGGTCCCCGTTTGTAATCCTTAAGCCACAATATCACGACCCATACACAAACGTGCATGCACAAACAGTAGATCCACAGCTGGGGTGAAGCTGTCACGCTACACACTTGAGCTGTTGGAGGAACTCTGGTATGAAGAGCTATTTGCTAAGTCTGCTAAAAATCACTTATTTTCACATGTAGTTGCAATATTTTGGAGGGTTTCCTTTGTGTTGCTACTGCTCTGGCTTTTGTTTTTGCTTTGCTTTCCTTCCTAAACTGTCATTTTTTCATTGCAGAACCTCTTTGGGGACATACTAAACTAACCATTTCAGATGCCACTTATTGGGCATGATAATAGTGATTTAAAAAAGAGGGAAAATGTCATAGCATAATGAACAATGTTTAGAGAATTATAAGCACCAGTACATCCCTTTGCTAATGAAGCTGTTGGCTGACTGGCCCTATGATTCTGCTTAATGAAATAGGAGATAGCTGGATGATGGAGCTAACTCTTCATGGTTGGGTCAGCATATAGTTTGTAGGGACAGTGGTGGCCTCCCGGGTCTAGATTAATGTTCCTTGGTGCTAGGAGAGAGAGAAAAGATTTTGCTAACAGATGCTAGCAAAGCATGAAAAGGTTCAGAGAAACCCTGCTAGGAGCCTTCGGGCGTGAGCCATAGCCTGGAGAAGGCAGTGGAGGGATTTTTGAAAGATGTTTGTACTTATATAGAAACCATTTTAGCTCACCTTTGTCTTTCTCACCCTCTCATAAACAGAACTCAACCTATGATTCCCTTGTGATTTGCACGTAGCTAGTTTAAAAAAAATATGTCTGCGTCATTGCTTTTTGATATTCTTTTGTGAATTTGCTCACTCTGCTTTTGTGCTGCTTCTTTCAAAGCATCTTTTCTCTGGCTCTGACCTCATTGTGTTCCTAGGTGGTCTAGGCAACCTTTGCATCTTTTTCGTCACTGTCTTTTGCTTGTCTCATTATATTACAATCCCAGCTTTGCAATAAAGGCACAACTAGCCATTTAAATAGTCTGCGTCTGCTAGCTGGTGTTAGTCTGTGGAGCCACCTCATTTCGTAACATGCTCAAAGTACTGGAAGGTAGAGATAATTTTGCACAGTGCAGTTTTTTTACAGAGTGATGATAGTGTGTTAAACAGATCAAGCTATGAAAAAGCAAGAGGGTGGGCCATCTGCTGGGCAAGACATTTCCTTGGGGAGTAAAAAAATGGTATGACACTATTTTACCTGATCTTTGACCACCTGCACTTGTGATGTACAAGCAGGCTTCAGGCTGTGCTGATGGGATTGGTTTTTATTCATGGTTGCAGCTGCAGTGTTTTCACTGTGCTGGTGGTGAAATTGTTTTCATCATTACTGTCACTTTCTACATGATGGGCATTTCCACAGATACCCTTTCAGTATTTATTTACGTATCCAAATAGTTAAGGGCTAAGGAAGTCTTTTTAAGTGGTCATCCTTCAGGGGCTGTGGCTCATTTCTTGCACAGGGCCTAGAAAGGCTGATGGACTGTTGTTGACTCCAGAAGGCTTGGAAAAGGTCCCAGAGATTCCTCTTCTCTTCTTTTACTCCTTCCCCTAACAAGTGTGCATGTTTCAAAATGCTGCTGCTGGACTAATTGTGCCCTAATTGAGAAAAATCCTGGAGCGACTCCACTGAAGTCAGACGTGACATCAGCAGTGTTGCTCAGGCAGTGAGCGTTTGGTCCATTGTTCCTGTCCCACAGCACACTTCCCTAGTCCCAAATTGGGGCGGTGTAACTACGTCAGATGTGTAACATCTTTCAATAGGAGGTGCAGCCTCAGCACTTCAGGCACAGCATAGGGATTTGGATGTGGTCAGTGTTTGCACTGGCAAACCTTCTTTTTTTTTTTCAGTAATTCTGTTGTCTAACCAGCACGTTCAGTGTAAGATCCCAGCATTAGGTAAGGTATTATTCTTTGCTGGCAAGCAGATTACTTGTCATAAGTTCAGAGTACACTGCTGGTGCATAATACACCGATCCATCATACCCTAAATTTACAAGGATAAATGCAATCTCTCAGGCTAAGCTGATATATATCATCTGAAAAGTGCATTCACCTGAGATATATATCAGGGTGATATTGAATTAATCTTTGTTAGGTTCAGATAACTTCATCCCAGTGAATTTCTTGGTGTGACAATGATGCAGCTGGATAATAAGTCCACTTTTGTCAAGTGATGACAGCTTCACTTTCCAGACAATTCTTACCACACTTGATTTATGCAGTGTGCTCCTGTATGCTGAAGGCAACAGGAATTTATTTTGGGGCTCTCTGGGAGTAGGATCAGACCCTTTTGTTTGGAAGACATTGTCTCATTTCTTCGATGGCATCTCCTTCTAGAGTGTGACAGAGGGCTTTCTGTGTTGTACCATCTCTGAGCTGTTTGTGTCTACATGCATTTTAATGTCTGCTTCTGGCCATTTTCCCTTGATCTCATTATAGCTTTCTCCATCTCCTGTTGACCTGATGAGGCATAGGTTTTATGCAGTGCTTTTTTGCTCAGTCACACTGAAGATACAACATACTTAGGAGGGCTAAACCATACAGCCAGCATGGGTGAGCTTGCATCTGGGATGAACAATTTCAGAGTTATGAAGACTACTTGCTCACTATAATACCCTGTTCATCAGAAAATGTGCTTATTTTTTTGTACCAATGACAACCTTAATCCAGCAAAATCCGCTTTTAAAGGTGTTTTAAGTTTGCACACCGTTTCTGCCTTCCTTTCTGCGAGGAAGCCTGTTACCTCTCAAGTATCTGAGCATGTCTTGCAGGCCTTCCTCCTCATTACCCTTCTTCATAAACAGCCACCACGTGCACGCTGAGCAGCTTGTCCCTGACTATCACAGCATCTGTTATTTAGGTCAGCAGTATTTTGTTTTGGAGCGTGCTTTCCTCCTGGTGTGTCTATGCATGGAGTAGGACAGCTGTGTCCTAATCACTGACCAATTGTGGCTCCTTCTTACTCTGATTTTCTCAGTCCAGTGTTCTTCTGGGGCTGTCCCTGCCCAATGTCCTTGGAGTTTAAGCCACACCTTTTTTTTTCTTCTTTGTGTTTTCTTTTGTAATGTTTGTGATTTGGAGAGAGTGTCTTTGGGTAAAGACAAAAGATTTTTGACCTGAGCTCTGAAGCTGTGTTTGTCCATCAGGGCTTCTATGTCATTCTGATGCTTGTGATTATAAAACATTACTATATCATGAGCATAATACTGAATGTAGCTGTCTTGAAAGGATTTCCAGAATCTGGATTATTACTGTTCTTCACAGTATAGGAAGTAGCGTTGGGATCCATAACTACTTTTTTGATTATAAACAGCTCCCATGCCTTGATGGTGGGGCTGCAACTTCTGGATAGCTTTGGGGTACGTTTTCCAGAATAATAATTTATTAGCTGAAAAATACAATTTACTACATTTGTGCACCTTCCAAAGCTCTTCTTCACAAGTTCTTCTCAAGACAGTAGTAGTTATTCAGTTAAAAAATTAGTTCATGTTGACATTTTCTAAATGGTCTGCAATGAGAATATCTGAAAGTCTAGAACCAAACATTAAAAAAAAGTCCAATTGTAAACACAAAAAAGGATGGCAGTTGGGAGATCTCAGGTCAGGAAATTATTTTCTGTTGTAGAACATGACAAGATCCCTCTCTGGAATGTATTGAAGATGCATCTGTAGATAAGCACAACATGCAGGGTAACAAATGCAAACAGAGCATTTTCTGTTGTCTTGAGTAAAAGTGTAAGAATGAAACATTTTACTCTTTTCTTTCCAAGGCAAGAAAAATATTTTTCATCTTAAAGGGTGTTAGGAGCCCCTCCTACCACAATTTTGGCCAGGACCCTCCTGCCTTGGCTGCTGGAGCCCAGCGTGGTGCCCTGGGGACCAGGGGTCCCAGGGTCTCTGCCCAGGCTGAAGGGACGTGGCTGCTGCTTTCCAGGTTGCAGGTTCTCACACCCCCTCCTGCCCTTACCAGTCAGCCTGACTGACCAGGTTTGATTCTCCTTGCTTGCCTCTGTTATCATTTGTTGGCCCAGTTTGTGTCCCTTGTTTGTGAATTTCTCTTTTTCTTACTATCCTTTTTAAAAAAGATTATTTTTAATATTTTTTTTTTTTAGTTCATTGAAGAAGTCCTTGACCAGATACCCTTAAAGAGGCAGACATTCTCTTTCCACATACCCTTACATTTCTATTTTTATGCTGATTTGTCTAGGAATGAAAAAAGCAATTTGAAGAAGAGATAAAACCCTGTAGTAACTTTTCTTTATATAAGCTTTAAAGAAGAAAAACCTTTAAAAAAACTGGTTGTTAAGTATTTAGTGAAGGTATATATAAGAACCAGATGGATGTATGTTAAGGGAGAGAAGAACACAGACAAGGCAGAAAGATTTATGCAATTTTTCCAGCAACAGTGGAAAAAAATAGGTAGCAGCTGAAAATGGTAGACTGGAGTAGAAGGAGGAAATAATATTTTACGCTGACTAAGATAACCAAAAGTCCTGTCAGAAACATCCTAAAGACTAACATGAGGGGAAAGAATGTTAGGGGAAGTATGTGCAGGAAATTGGTGCTTTCTGCCAACAAAAATCCTTTTTTGTTCCTTTTAAACACAAAAGTTCACAACAAATTTTTTCCTTTGTAGTTGCCACTCAAGCTAGCCTCCAGGATCCTCAGGTTTTTTATCAGCCTTGATGAACCCATCCAGATTTAGTACCAAGTGCAGGTGGCATTCATATGTGCTTAATCCTGTCTTTCAGGTCATGTCTCCTGTCTTTGCCCATTAGATTCTTTCTTTGCTTCATCACAGCAAGAAATTGAAAAATCCTTTGAGGAAGGCATCCTGCAGTCTCCAGCACATGGAGAGTGATTTTAAAATGTTGGCAATCTTGTTTTTAGCCTCTTCTGGTACTCTGCAAGAAGTGTGATAGATTTCAGCTGAGCTTAGATCCATTGCCCAGAAACAGCCAAATGGGAGGTGGGTGCAATCTTTACTAAGAAACTGAGTTGATGGTGTGTAAGACATAAGAAAAGCCAGCTTACTCCCTGTCTTTCTTGGCTTCGCAATACTGCCAGGAAGAAAAAGCAGTAAAAAGTTAACTTTTTTTTTTTAACTTAAAGGGAGTAGTGATACTTGCAAAAATAATACATTAGGATTTCTGTACATGCTTTTTGGGTAAAACTTACATTTTTAAGCCAATAAATCCTCTCTGGATTTTTGCCTTTACATTTTATGCCAGCAAACGCACTTGTCTGTAAAAGGAAAGAAATAGTATTCCTTCCCACATGAACCTTCCCAGCTAAGTTAGACATATTCAAACTTAGAAGACTGAGTTTCTATATCATGTCTAGCTTTTGTGGAAAAGTTGGATGATTGAAATTAGTTCTGACTGTTCTATTTGGATAACATAGCAAATGGCACAGACTGCTTTCATAGTTAGTTTGGTTACTCTGTTTTTGAGGAAGTTTGTTTTAATCTGTTTTTCATAGCAGTTTTCTGTCATCTGGTCTGGAATGTGTTACAGGCAAGAATTACAGAATTAGTTAAGTGAGAGATACGCCACACTAATAGGTAATTTCTACTCCCTCCTCTCTTTCATTTTTCTCTAGCAGTGACGCTTTTTTAATTTATGTTTTGAAAGAGTAAATTGTGAAAACACACTGATTTTCAAAGTACATGGAGCACTTTTGGTAGCTTAAAGCTGAACCACTGGCATTTTTCATCTCGGATTCATCATTTTTCCACAATAGCTGGTTTGGTGGATGAGGAAACGGAAACCTGCCAAAAGCTGTCATTGTGCTGAGAGAAAACCAAATGGTACTTCTGAAAGATAAAGCAGGATAGAGAAAATCAAGCTGTCAGTATGTATCGTGCAATTTAATGGGGCAGAGAACAGTGTGGTTCTCATGGAGGAAAAATTGCCCCAAAATGAATTAAAAGTAGAATTTGAATCCATGCATTCTATTTTATTAGCAATTAAAAAGTAACAGCAGTTTCAAGTGACTCTGAGAATTGAGAGAGGTGGAAAAATAGATTGAACATCTTTTATTTAGCTCTGTAGCCAGTTCCTGGCATGTGGGTCACAGGGAGAATTTTCCTAGTATGCTAGCTGAAAAACCCTTAGCAAAATTCTCTCTTCAGCTTTAATTGATTTCTTAGCTGATGTGTACTTGACTAACAACAGTCACTAATCTTTCATCAAACACACATAGCAGTGCAGATGCTTAAATGTTTTATGCCACTGAAATATGAGGACTTGTGGATGGAAAATGAGGAAGTAACTACTTCCATTATGTTTGTAATAAGCTATTTTTATGTACAGGATTTCTTGGTAAGTTATGGTTTAGCTGTGAATGCTCAAGGCTAATGGCAGAGAAATGTAAACAGGGAGCTTTCTAATACTTTTAAAAATTTATTTGGGAGCTTTATTTAAAGTATTCTTGTATCTTTGGAAGTGTAAAACTGGTAACCTAACTTCTTAAATTGTGAGTTGTGAGTTTGAGTATTGCGATCCTAGAATTTTATTCTTTATCACCTTTGGTTTTCAAACATGACAAAGATTTTTCTTGTTTTTAATGAGGCTTTTATGTGGAGGGTATAGGCTGCTAGTCTATCATATTTATATCAGAAAATATATCATGTTGTGAAGATTCAGAATATTGTCTTGGAAAAAAGTTAAGGGTTTTTTTCATGATTTGGGAAGGCAAATCAGAAGGTGGATACTTGCATCTTGAAGGAACGTTACTTGAGGAAATGAGCAGGATATTTTAAGTGGGAGATTGTATGCATATGGAAGTTGAAAGCATGTGAAAGCATATAGCACCATACTCAGCATAAATGTAAAAATAAAGTAAAAAACTGTTGACAGTGCACAGATTGTGCTGTAAAGGGTAATTATACAGTACTCTGTCCCCTCCTGCGTGAGTGGGGAGTACATTACTGTGGTCCTTCAAAGGGAAGCACTTACTTACTGTCCTTCCTATGATCCTTCCTCCTTGAGACAACAGCTTTGTACCACATGAGTGAGACCAGTGCTCTGCCCCTTCCCCAGCCTTTGGTGGACTTGACCTATTCTTTTTCCTGTAGGCAATATCTGGAGCATGCAGTTTACTCCCAGTTTCAGAGGTGAAGCTGGCAAGACAAAGCACTGCCACTGGCAGGTTCAGCTCTGTAAGCCCATGTGTGCTGTACCCCTGTGTGATCACGAACCTTTTACCAGCGTGGGTTCTCCAGCAGCAGTGTTCAGGGCTTTGCTTTTAATTCCCTTTTAAGATCCCAGGTTGACATGTAAGGACTTCCCTATGACCTACATTGGTTGTTCCTGTCTAGTAAAGCTACACAACCTAAAGACAGGTCTGCTGGCTGCCTCCCTATACTGCCTTGGGCTCCTAGTTGTAGTCCTGGAGACAGCTTGTGGCAATGGCAACATGTGGCTTATTCCTCATCTCTCTTGCACTGTACTGGTATGCTTCCCTTACCTGATGCGCTGTCAGGCATAGCTACACTGGTGAATAGAGAGGGCTAGGGACCAATCAATCCATTGCTCCAATGCCAAGCAGCACAGACTGGCTTACGAGGACATTGATTGAGTTCCAGTAGCCTCCTTGTCTTTGAGAGAACTAACTGGAGCACTTGGACCCAAGCCAAAGGGTAAGCTAACATCATTAAGTTATGTGGGCAATCAGGAATCCAGCACTTCTGCTGGCTTCGAGGTCTTCTTAAATTTAACAAGGACAATAAATTTCTCAGCAGTATTACAGCACAGTGTCTTAGCAGTTACAAGATATGGCTGTACACAACTGTCATCCTGAAAATGGATGCTTGCACAAATTCTTGCTGCTCTCTCCGGTAGGTGAATTTTTAGAACGAGGCTTAGACAAATGAAGAGAGTACAGCCATACTCAGTTGCCTGTACATTTGGCTTTCTATATCTCAATTTGTGCAGGTCTGAATCATCTAGTCTTACAAACTGAGACCACTGAGTTTGGGTTGGGTGGGGCTTGAGAATTGGAGCTTGGGCATCCTGGGCTGGCAAGGAGAAATAGTTCAAATAAAGTGTCAGAAGGAAACTAATCTCTGCGTCTGGGCTGAGCAAGAAGTCTTTTCTACATGTCACTAGTGTGAACTGTGGGTTTGCTCATCGATTTTGCAGTATAAGCTATAGTTGGCTTTTTAAGGTAATCTGTGAGCTTTTTTTTATAGCAAATATCATCGTAATTTAGAGGCAAGAGGACACTGGTGATGTCCCTGATTTCTTCTGCCTTTTTTCTTTTTTTCAACATCTGACAGTTGTAGCATTTGATTCTTTATCACAGGTTTTATTGTTGTTATAGGACATTACAGAGCATTTCAGGGCTCATGGAAGCTCCTGCAGACCTTTCAGAAGTCAGCATCTCTTACAGTGCTGATACTGCGGGATTTCCAACAAACTCTTTGTGTGTTCTCCATTCCTCTTTGGGTTCCCTTCTGGCATCTTAGCTCTGCCAGAATGTCTGCAGTGTGTCTCTGACTCAGCCACAGCAGAAACCATAAAACCAGGTGACCGCTCCAGTCCATTGTTCCTGCGCCTGTGTTCCCCTGTCTGTTGGGGAAATTTGTACAGGTTGCTACATGCAAATGAGTTGTACAAGTTAGATTGCCCTGAAAAAGATACCAGGCTGTGCTATCCCAAGAAACCTGGTGGTTGGTATACTGTAGCTGAACTAGGTCATGCATCTGCCCTGTGTGTACCTTGTACGTTAGCACTTGGGACTACAGAGAATGACACTGAGAAAAACAAACCAGAGAACCAGCTGGCATGGATTGGCTGAACTATTTTTTCTGACTGGCTTTCTGAAAAGAGATTCTTTAGGCACTCGTGCAAATTGTTTATGCTTTCGACTCCACGCTCCTAGGCCTATTAAGCTGGAAATGGAACCTGGGAATGGCTGCTGGAACAGAATACACGGGACTTTTCTGCCAGAGCATGGGCTTAGGTTTTTTTTCTCATTTCATGCTACAGCACAGTTGCTGCCGTCCCTCATTTATTCTGGTACATTAAACATCCAAGGTTCAGGAATGCAAATGATTATGCTAAATGAATCATCTCCATAGTGTTGTGCATCCAGATAATATCATTGTCTTTAGCTGTACGTTCACAGTGTGCTTCTTGAATAATGCAGTGGTTTCTGAAGCTTTAAATGTGTGGCATATGATACCATAAAGACGGAGGTATATACTCATTTGATGAAGGTTAGTGTAAATCCATTGATATCAGGGGAATTGTATCAATTTAAAACATCAAGACAGGACCTTAATGATCATATATTCTACTCCATTTCAAGGTATATTCAAAACAGAAGAATATTTTTAAATGTGACATTCCTTAAACTGTTCTTTTTCACATAAAAAATGGAAAAGGTAGGGGGAGGTAGAAGAAATGGTCTAATTTTTATAACAAGCAAGACAATCTGACGAGACCTTAGTGTTAGATTTGCTCGATTGGATAACGTTCTGGACTCTAACTTGGTAAAGCAAAGCAGCACTGTGCACTGTACCTTACTAGAGAGCAGATTAGGGAAGGGAAATTTTGGCCTTCAGGCAAATTCAGATAAAAATATGTTGCTTGTTAAAAAGTGTATTTGTTTTCCAAATCATTATCTGGATAAAACCTTTGAATAATAACCTCAGCAATATCTTCCAAGTGTTGCACATCGCCGTACAAACTGTTTTGGCCCCTGTCTGTAAAACAAGAGACTGAATTTCACTGCCGGTACTGTTCGATTAGCTGCATTGGGAATATGTGTACTGAGCTGCTAAGAACCTAAAGGTCTATCAGCCAACGCAACTGACCACTGAATGATCCTCTTGGCATTTGGAAACCTTCTGGGAGTGTAAGTACTTCCTCAAGGAGGAGTTCATGGCCATGGCAGTTGTTTGTCCTGTGTGATTCATGGCCAACCTCAGGTTCTTCAGAGCTGCTGACAGACTTGACATTTACAGCTACTTTCAAACCTGCAATTTGGCTTTATCTGAAAAATACCTTGGCCTTATCAAATGGATGCCCTTAAGGTATTCTGTTTTCCTGTTTCTGAACTGTGCTTTAGATCCCAGACCATACCTTTCTCTTCATTGCAAAATACCCTTCAGCTTGGTTATTAGGTCCAAATCTAAAGTTTTTTCAGGTAATGTGTTACTGCTGCTTCATGGAGACAAGGCACTAACAGTAGTTTTTGTTCCTGTTTGATTATTCAGTAATACTTTAAAATAATGGCTTAATCTGTGTTCACATCTTTGGTGTTTGTTGTAATCGCATAAAGCACGACGGAGTTATTTAGTATTAATGTGATTGTCAGAAGTCCTTTGATAGAATTTCTACTGTAATTCTGTATTAATTACTCTGAGCATTGAAGAAAAGGAGCTTATTTTTGTGCTGCCTGCATCTGAAAGAAATCTTGATTCTGTAGGAGATGGCAGTTTGAATGTGATTTGAATGTGAGCATCTGTAAAAGCTGATACTCTTTGGGTTTCAGAGAGAAAAGGTAGGTCAAAGGAATACAAACCCCAGAGTTTAGAGTTTGATGATAGTTTCACATACAGCACTTGTTGGTGAGATGTTTACCATTTCCTCCGTAACCCATGTGATATCAGTGGGTCATCTCAGTCTTAACTCCTGTTGCAGTAATGTTTCGGCACCTTCATGAAGGGAATTGGTGCAAAGACCTGAGTCAAATAAAAAGAAATTAAGCTAGGGCCGGACATAATTTTTTTTTTTTCTCCTGACTAAAACTTCCAGATAATATAGTTTAAGTTGTCCCTAGGCAGCTTACAAAACCAGGCTGAGTAGTTTCACCTGGACAACATAGAGCGCATTTCAGAAAACCAGCCAAGGCAGATGTCATGTTTTACGAGAGGTGAGTAGTCACCTTAGTCACTGAAGCTGTGATAGGCCCAAGTTCAGTTCCCTTTTCTGTGCGAGGGGTCTTAAACCTCAGGCTCTCATCTAGTATGAGACAGTACTAACCATCAGCAAAGGGGTGTGCTGGGCTGGTGCCATCAGCGTCGTCTGCTCATATTGTTCCAGTTTGTGTGATTACATAAGGAGAGCCTGAAGACTGGGTGACTCCACCACCAGTTTAGGCTGTCACCCTCTTCTTGTCTTCCTCTCTGATTTAATGAGTATTGTATGTCTGGTAAAATTAGCTTTAACAAGAGGGGGTGAAGATTCATTGCTGATACCTGAGATTGCATTACCCAGGTTAGTATTCTGCCAGTGTTGTGTTCTGGAGTTAAGTTTCCTCCAGTTCTGACAATTTGTTGTTACTGACTGTTCCCTGAGATAGGGAGCAAAAAGAGAAAGATTTGCTTGCCAGGTATTTCAGAATGTGAGAAGGTGGGAACACATCTGAGTTATAGTGTATTATATAAAACAAGAGGCATAGCGTCTCTAGATGTGTGACACAGGGAGAGCACCAACTACAGTTACAAAGCTGCTCCTATATCGTATAGTATAAATGCTACTGACCCTTCTTTGGCATTTGGAAAGTAAGAGAAATAGGGAAGTGAATGTTTTGCTCCACTTCTCTCAGCCAGTGCATAGTAAAGTACTGTGTGACACATGCTGCCTTTTGAAAGTATTACTTTGTCCTAGAAAATAGCATTTATTTCCTGCTACCTAAAAAAAAAAAAAGTTAATGGGGGAAAAAAAGGTGAGAGAACTCAAGCACTTTCATAGGTATTAAACAGCTGAAGAGAGAGGCAGAAGCTCCAGTATGTTTCAGCTATCCGCACTTTGATTTTTTTTTTTTTTGGTCAAGAGTGTTCTAGCTATAGCAATTTAAATCGAGTACAGAGTGTACTAACAGTTGAGGAGAAACCTTGACAGTTTAATTGTGTTGGAAAGAAGTTTAAGTGGCATTCTCAGCATTAAATACCATACATCTTGGAAAATGTATCTGGTGATCTGCTCAAAATAATGGACTCTCCTAAGGGTAACATACTGGAAGCACAGTGCTAGGAACATCTATCAAGCCTTAAGAAAAGGTAAAGGAAGCTGACATCACTAAAGCGCAAAGAAAAGGGAGATTAATGGAAAAGGAGAAATATCCTACCAAAATCTGAAGTTGTTTCCAAAGGAGGTGGAATTTATTATAAGCTCTGGCTGTTTAAATATTTTATCTATGTGGCAGGCCGAAAAAGTTTTGAAAAAGAACTAACTAGAGTGAAAACCTAATGCTGTGTCCTCCTTCCAGCAACAGTACAAGCTAAAGAAAAGAACCAAAACCATCCACCCCCTACTTGCCATATGTGTATGGTCAATTGATGACCGTATATAAAACAAGTGCTCAGAGAAGACACAGGGAGGCTGTATGAATTATTTGCATCTGTGTTCACTGTGGAGGAAACTGAGGACATTACCTGTGCACACGGGGAGACTCAAGAGACTGAAACTGAGGTAATTATTAGAGAATTTGTGGTATAGGTACAGGATGGATGTGAACACATTGGCAGGACTGGACTCACCCGTGAGGGCTGAAGAACAGTAGTATGTACTTCTTCACTTAAAACTGCCTTGGTATTTGAAGACTAGGTGTTAAAAGTGGGATCAATGTTTTAAAATACTTCAAATTAAAAATAGTTCAAGTATATCTGTAAGCCTGAAATCCCTACCAGCTGAATTGGTAGAGGCTGTATTACAAGATAAAATTATTGAACACTTGGATAAACGTATGTGCTCTTGTGAAGAGTTAGCACCGTTGAGTCCAAGGGAAATTTCACCTTGTAAAACTTTTGGAGTTCTTTGAATAGATGCATGTGGATAAGGGTAATCTATATCTAGTAGATAAAGTCTGTTTGAATTTTTAAAAGGCTTTTCACAAAGGGGTCAAGGCAATCATGATGTGAGAGGGAAAGTACTGATAAAATAATTGGTTAGAAGGATGCAGAGAATAAGAGATGAGGCAAATACTTGGAAGTAAGATTCATTGGAGTTACTGCATTGACAAACTACAACAGTATCAGGAAATCCGAGCTGAAAGTGCTTGCATGTCCAGTGTACTGGTCATGTTCTTACTCTTCCCTAGGCATCTGCATATGAGTTGCAGGGTGAAGGGTGGGCGCTTTTTTGCAGCAAATCAACACATCTTAAACACTGTTGGAAGCCTTGAGAAGCATCTACTAATGCTTCTGGGCATAACTGAACAGTACCAGAATTGCTGATAAGTACTACTGTAAACTGATATTAGATGAAAGTTAAGTCTTTTTGCAGAAGAGACATTTGAAAGCTTACTGAAGGTAGTGTCTTCAAGGTCTACAGCTACAGTCCTTGGGCTGGCTTGAATTCTCCTGGCTCATTTCCAGGGATTTTACTAATGGGGTGAGCTCTTGTGCCAAGGACTGGAAGGGACTTCCTTGTCTGTCAAACTGCTGTTTGCTTGTCTCTTTTTCTATCTTATTAGGCTCATATTTGGCTTCTGCTCATCTAACTGCTCCAGAGCAATTTCTCACCTCCTCTGCTTATACTCAGGTGGCCACTAGTTCATTGCTCAGTTACAGTGCTCGTTGCCCTAGGGATGCAAAACAGGTGAGGTTGCCTGGAGGGAATGGCTAATAGAAGAAATACAGACGTCTTCTTTTGCGTATTTTAGAGTTGTGTGAATTGATCTTGCCCCATGTAAAAAACTGTAAATTCACCACATATTCCTGTGGGCTTTGAACAACTGTTTTTATCAGGCTTTTAGTTGGCAGTGTTGTTTAATAGGGAACTGTGCTCCAGCTTCAGGCCAAGTAACATGATCTCAGAGATCACCAGGGATACATGGACTATAGTTTTTAAAAGTGCTTATATACTTTAAAAAGAGCCTATCATAGTTACAGTCATTGCCATAATGCCTGTTAAAGCATCTACTGTGTTAAGTAAGTTCTCTTGAGTCTGCACTTCTTTTCTGACGTTCTTCAGACCGTCTTTTAATTCCAGATCATTTAAATCAAACATTGCTGTTTTCACTCTCTCTATCCAGTTCTCTTTGGAAAGAGCTCTAAGAGGTTGAAGAGAAGATAGAGTTGAATGTCACCTTCAGTGACATTTGAAAATTATTAATATGTGAAGGATGTCACGGTGTTAAAGAGAGAACTCAAAAGACATTACAAAAGTGTTCTCAGCCATGAATAGGTCTTTCATGGCTGTAATCATTTGGTATGTTTTGTATTTGGGTTACAAAGCATATAAGGCCAGCATGAACTGGCAGGAAAGCAAGATGTTACTAGCTTTATGTTTGCTGCAATGCTATTGCAGACAGTGGTCTACAGAGGCCTGTGTCTGCAGTGTGGCTGGGTAAAAGACCTAGATGTGCAGGAGCTACTGCACTGTTCTGTTCCTGTTTGGTTGCTGTCCCAAAGACACAGCAGACTGTCTTAGGTAACCTGTGTTAATCAAATCTCTTGAAGAGTGTATCTGGACTTTCTTGCAGTTCTTTTTGCCATTAAAACCTGAGAAAATGTGTGATCTGGTTCTGTTTCTTTTCACAGGCTTGCTCTGGCAGGCAATCCAGTGAAATGAAATGTGAAAGATACCAGTTCTGTGTTGGTTCTTTTTCCTGGCTGATTTCATTGGTCCTCTCTTTTTCTCATGCTTCATCAGCTGCAAGAGCCATGAAGTATTCAGAAGATGTAGAATTACTAGGCAGCAATTTCATTTTGACAATACAGTCAATAAGTAGTTTACAGCCATGCTGTTCTGCCTATCCTTTTATGTTGTTTCCACTGGTGTGTGACTTTAGCAGCCCCAGTCTTCAAAGAGTCAAACTAAGATGAACAGCTCATCTTTTGAAAGCTAAGATGCAAGCTGTCAGATAACAGAAAGGATTGATGTTTAGCTCTGCTGGTTTTGGAAAGAGTAGCTATTAAAAGCACATTCTAATTTGAGTTGGCAGAATAAGGATCACACACAGTCCCAAAATACCAGTGAACACTGATTTTAATGTTGCATTGCTTTGGTGTATAGGATAGCTCTATGTTCCATTGAAAAACAGAGAGTCAGCTTGGCACTATATATAGTATTCCCAGGGCGATAGCATAAGAGCATTAACGGGTGGAGGTTTTTAAAAAAAACTTTAATTAATACTGAATTCAGTAATGAAAGGAGCCTACCTCTTCATAGGGATTAGAGCCTACCTCTGCAATGTCTAACTGGGATTTCTGAATGCATCAAATTATTCTGAAGGTCATGTGCTAAGGACAGCATGTCATTAAGAAACAGGCTGATGAAGAAAGGAAGTAGCCTGCAGTCACTGTGGAAAGAGCATGTGTCCTTGCTTTTGGGTCTTTGGACCTCATCGTGGGAGTAAACAGAATCCCTGACTTGGAAAAGGTCATTGAAAAGACCTATAAAAAGGAGAATGAGGCCTATTTGTCTTTAATCTTTGGGACCACAGATGAGGGGAAAGCACAGGCTCTTAGAGGTTGGAAGCCCTCATCCATAAGAAAGAGGAGGTGGTGTGGAGTCTCAGAAGGCTGCAGGCTGTGCCTGAGAGATGAGGTGAAGAGAGCTGGAGAGTCAGCTGTACCCTGAGAGGAATGAGAGTCTATGCTGCAAATCTGAGTGGGAGATTTGCTGTCTGGGGGTCCATAAAGGCAGTCAGATGGGAAGGGAGGAGGGGAAAGGGAAAGTAAAAGATGGAAATAGCATCACTCTACCCATGCCACAAGCTCTCAACGGTGTGACCATGATGCCTTTGGAGGGATCTGCAGTGAGAACAGGGGAGAATCCCTCATACTGAAGCTGTTTGAAATGAGATTAGTCAGAACACTGGGGACCTACCACAGGAATAAAAGCTTCCTGCATTGATGGAGAATGTCTGGCATCTGTAATTTTATGGGTTTAATGATCAGTCTTTATGGTTGATCATGTTACTTCATACCTATTCTAAGCACTCTGAAGTTTATTGTGGGCCTGAATTTTTTTGCCTAAGGCTCTGAGCATACTTCCAGTGAGATCAGAGTTGGTTTTCCCATTGACTTTAATGGGATTATGATTGAATCCTAAATCAGGTAGCTATCCTTAGGCTAAGTAAACAATGGCTTTTGTAGTTGGGGGAGCTGGAGTAGAACAAGAAAGGGGATCAATTTATAGTACTTTAAGTGCTCATTTCTGGCTCCCTATGTAGACTAGTCTACTAGTCTACTCCCAAGTAGACTAGTCTACGTTGCACCTAATGCATGCTAAAAGTGCCTACGTGGAGAATGACCACATGGAAATTAGTGTGCTGTTAATTGAGACACAGTTTGTGTTTCAGTAAGATTGGCTACACAAGCCCCAAAGAGGTGGATAGTCAAGAAAAGCGCGATATGAATGAGAGCCTAGGGCATTAAGGAGGGCACCACTATTCAAAAGCATAAAAGCACTAAGAAATGAATGCAGTAAAACTGCCACAGCAGTGGAGGTTCAGATGTGTGGTTGCAAGCTGACTTGTTGTGACCCCAGCTGTGAGCATATTCCAACAGCTGCAGCAAGTTGCTAAATCATTTTTGGCTAATGCTGACATCAAATTATCTAAATAATTTTTGTGAGGTTATCCTTTGCCATAGGGACAAATACATAAGTCTTTATATGCCTTCTGCTCTATTCCCTTGAGCTGTATTTGTCTTAATTTTAAAATAATACACTATTGCTTTGGCATCTGAGCTGTTCCCCTCATTACTGTTTCTATTTTTTTTTTTTCCCCTGATAAGACAACTTGCAATTAATCCAGAATGCTGAACTTGTGACTTTGCAGATGCCAACTCAGTAAGTGACTGGGATGTCATCACAGGCATGAGATAGTTACTCTCTGGGGAGATCAAAAAGAAACCCAAGATGCAAGGAAATACTGCCACCATTATCTGCAAGCAGGTTACCTCAATGTCACTGCAGCAAATTCTTTGTGGTTACTGGAAGTCATGTCTTAGTACCAAAGAGCAGTCCTATCCCTGAATATCTGCTGAAGAACATCAATAAGAATGTTAAAAACAAAAACCAAAACACTTAATGCTCTTAAGTCTTTGATTGTACCATCATGACAATGTACTGTGGCAATTTTCTCTTGGATGCATCTTTCTCTCTGGAAAAGTAGAGCAGAGCAATTGAGGGAACTCTACAGCTGGTATCAGGGAAACGATTTCTCTGATATCTCTGCAGCTGTGCCTACATGTGCCTGTTGAAAGTTGTGCTTTTTAAGTTGAGCTGTCATATCGACCTGACAGCAAAAATGTGTTGCTGATGATTTTATTTGCTCACTGTGCAGTAATGAGAGTAGCGGAAATAAAGCGCCTGGGCTGAATGTGCCGTGATCTGCTTTCACCAGCTTTCACAGTCATCAGCACCTCTCTGGGCTACCATCAAATTGCCTGGACACGTTACTGAAGATTATTGAGCAACTTGCATAGTCTTCAGGTGCTGCTCAGGGCTCGGGGATTCCAGATCTAGTTTTATCTAAGTGCTGGCAACCCACCATGCATTGTGTGAGCTTGACTGCAGAAGGTCAGAGGACGACCCTGAAAGCAGTTCAGCTCAGAGCTGAGCTGGGGAGATAACGCCACCCAGGATGCAGTCTTGCACAAGGGGCTGGATGATTTGATGCATTTCTTTCAAAGCTTGGTGAGTGGGGAGGAGCTGCGTAGCTGCTGGGCTGTGCCACTGACTGTACCAAATGTTCAAAGCATGTCAGGTAGAGGCAAGCACTGATTAGGAACCAGAGGCTCCTCATTCAAAGAAGGATGGGTGAGAATCAGCGTGGCGGGAAGCATTTGTGCCCATCTGGATGCAAGGACTGCACTAGGCTGGCAATGTTCATGCCAAGACAAGAAGGAAAAAACCCCTATCCTCATGCTCACCCATGCACTACAGAGGAATAGCTGCAGAGGAATAGCTCTCCCGGTCTCTCTGTCAGGCAGGGAGTAGCCTCTTCGCTGTCTGCTGGGGCGGATGCATTATAGAACCCTCAAAGCCTTCATTGGAACGGCATTGCCTGAAGGACTGGACAACGTTGCCTCCCTGTCTGGCTTGGGAGTGAAAAGAAAATACACCTGAGCTTCTGGTACCATTTCTAGAAACTTGCTGATGCCAAGCATTTGTTCCCAGACTTCTCAGCCTCTAACCAGCCTGTGAAATGTCAGAAAGCTGAACAGAGCTCCTATTTTTACAAATGGGGACCAGAAAATTTCATTTTCTTCTAATATCTCTCCTTAGGAGGAGCACAAGATGGGCAGCAGCTTTTTGGCTGTGTTGGGCCATCAGACCAGCCATAATCAGCATGTTTTATGTTTCTACATGGGCTTCTGGCCACCTGTATAATGTCCATCTGTTGAACTGGGCATGATGCCTGGGCGACACTGAGATCCTGTTGTGCCAGTTCAGCCATCATCATTTTATGCTGCCACCAGTTGCCTGAACTCAGCAACAACCCCTCAGAAGTCTTCTTTTAGACAGTCCTGCCATAGGATAGATTCCTGTGGGCGCAGCTCCTCTG
>VZZY01017169.1:0-44619 GCA_013400335.1 Eurystomus gularis
TTCTGTGATTCTCTTATAAAAGAAGTTAATTATTCCAACAGGAACCTATGCTGAGCATTTAAGAACCAACCAACCAAACCACACACTATTTCTAGCTTGAAATTGTCTATTTTGAGTCCTATTCATAGTATCTCTCTGTGACTTTGAGGTTGAAATACTTTCTATCAAATTTCTATTTCCTGGCCCATACTTACAGGTTGGATTAAGTTGTCCCTTTGGCTTTGGTTAGGCTAGACAGGTTGCACTTCTAGGATTTGACATTATTGCCTATAGTTCTTCTAATGATCAGTTACTCCTATTCCCTTTTTCAAAACTCTTCATCTTAAGACCCTCCTTAGTCTGGACATGATATTCTGTTAGCATGATACGTCTGCCAAATACTGGGGTATAATAGTTTCTTATTGACGCTCTAGATTCCCTTGCATAGGTATCCATTGATTAGCTTTGTCCTTTTTGGCCTCACCACTACACCAGGCTCTTCATGACTAGCTAAGTATCCTCTGAACATTCTAGTCCTATCCAGTGTCATGGTTTTCCAAGACAATATTTTGGTTTGTACATTTGTTGATTATTTTCTTAGATGACTTAACAAATTACTTCCAAAAAGCCATAAAATACTTGCAGATACCAAATGACTGAGCAGTACTGAGAAATCCAAATCAAACTGTTGCCTTTACCTACCCTCTACTTTTCCTATAATCAGAAAACTAAATAATCATTTTATGTATCCTTGATCAGCAAAAGGTTTGATAGATTTATAGGATAGCATCAAGAAATGGATTTAGGGTTTTGTGTATGCTATGGAACACGGAAAATATGGGTATGTATGCAAGTTGTGGCCACATCCTTACCCCAGCATATGCACCATTTCTTCCTGCACCCTGGCTTGTACCAACCAGGCATAGAGGCTGGGGGTCCATTCCAAATGTGGTGGAAGACTTAATAACAAAGGCTTTGTAGATAAATGGATGAGTAGGTCTTGGAGTTAAAGCAGGAGCATTTCCTGCTCACATGTAATTGCATTAAAAAAAATTAGGCATATGACACTACAGCTATCTTCCTAACCACTTTTGAAGATCATAACCATGCTTTTTGCCCATGATTTTGTCAGAACAAACAAGTGGAAAGTTAGCTGGAACATTAAGAAACAGTGTCCCATGTTCACCTGCGGATGTTTTTCAGTGGCCTGCAGAACATTTTATCCATGTGCTACCACTTACCCTGGCCCACAGCATCATTCTTACTGTTTTCACTTATTTCTTGTAGTCTCTCTTGAAAACATATTGCTGCCTTTAAAGAAAATTAGTTAACTGAACTGTAGAGAATCTCAGTGTTTTTCCATGACTTTTTCAAAGCAAAACTCTCCCTTGCTCTTTTGAAGTAAGCAGACTTCTATCTCCCTGTCTTCCCCTCCTCGTTGCTGTGTTTTGGCACAACTTGATGTTTAAATTGTGATACTTGCCGCTATATGACTGAAATACCCTGAACTACATTCCACAAAAGCAGCAGTGAGCTTGACAGAGAAAAACGTGAGCTTAAGGCAGGAACAGTAAGGACTTCACGCTTTGTGCTTCTGATGGTTGTTTGTTCTTTATATGCTGTGCAAATTCATTTGGTTTTGGTTACAAGCCACTGGAGTATTTTTGTTTACTTGCTTTTCTTAAACAAAATTTATGCAGAATATTATACAAGAACTCAATCTTCCATTGTAGTTATGGAACTTTTCAGTGGGAATGAGAGTAGGACAGGGTCTATAAAATTGACTTCCTGTTAACCAGACTAGTGGGGAGACAGGACAACCTTGATTAAGCAAAACTCAGGTGTTGCAAAATGTATGCTTTTTGGAGTTTAAATATAAGGAAAATGCAATGCAGAAAGGATAGTAGCAGCTACTCCAACTATTGAATCAATAAGAGAACATACAAGTGTAGTTGTGTGCCATGTAGGTTTTAGCTGCCTCATACAAAGGCAGCTGCAGTTTCCATTTCAAGTAGTTTGTAAATATTCTGATAAGCAACCAAACATAGAGAAAGTTAAGCAACTACATTTTCAGGATTTATCCATCACAGGTTACTTCTGTACATACCAAATATTTACAAAAGCTCAGTGAAAAGAGGTACTGATAACTATGGCTGTTGTATAGTACCAATTAGGTATTCCTAATATTGTCTTTTAACAGATTATTATTGATTATACAAAACATACTGGGACAGTATTCTTCTTGGGGAACTTACAGTTGTAGGCAATGTATTAACAATAGCTGATGTGAAACTAAAGTTAAAGTGCCTTTTATTTTTACTATCCTTATATGTCCTTTTGATTTTACTTATTAATGTTCATTTCTCTTCAAACTTGATGCTTATCTCACCTAGTCTTTAGAAAGACATGAGTGGAAAAGTAGACTTGGTGTCTCTTACGGCTTTGGAAAGAGAACAGGGGAAGCAAAACCTTACCCTCAAATATATTTTCCCTTCCAGAAGTTCTGCTTTTAATTGCCCTTTTTTCCCCTCTCCAGCTGTACTCTTTTCTAAATCTGTCCATCCAAATATCTTAAACAACTTAAGACTTCATAGAAAACATTTTTTGAACGTAGTTTCCTAAACTGATTTTCTAAGATACTAATAAAAACCTTCTATTTGTCACTCACCTATAACATTCCTCTGTTTCTGACATGTGTCACTTGGTGCTTTTACCCCAATGGGCAGAATTATTTGCAAGCTTGTACAGACGCTGTACAAGCACAAAGAGACAGTTCATTAGGAAAACTAACTAAGGATAATTTTGCTAATGCTCCTGTCCATGAGACATATATATTGAAGTCGCTCGTGCGCACATTTCTAAATCTGCTCCCAGGATACTCCAGGAAAAGTACAAATTCCCTGACTCGACTCTTGTTTTATCAGTGAGTTAGTTTTCCTTTTGTTTGTTTGTAGTTTGAGAGTCATATGATAATTGCTCATTTTTCTTTTTCCTTTATTAGTGTTTTGTCTCTGATCTACTTCCAACTCCATACTCTTGAAAATGTACATATATTACTTGTTTTTCAATAGTAAGGTGCACATCATAGAAAACAGAATTTTAAACATCTAAAGGGGAACAGATGTTTCTATATGCACATGTAGACATGTAAAATGAGTGCTGATTTTGTTAGCCATATCTCAAGCAACTATAATTATCTTGGTCATTTCCATGTGGTTTTCCTATTATTTTTCTTGGATTAGTATTTATATGAAAGTAGTTGTAACCTGAAGTTACTAATTATTAAGGAAAAGAGTGCATTTCTTTCAAAGATATTTTAAATATGAACCTTGATTCTGCAATATATTCTAAATGCTTCCTTTCCAGTTTTTAGGTCTTTTTATTTAAGATAAAATTACAATTTGGGTTGTCTGGCACACTAAGCAAGACTGATGTGATTAAAATGTAATATTTCAAAATATTATTTTGCCCTAACAGAATATTTCTGGAGGGAACTAACAGTGATGTAAGACCTTTCTTGAAAGACAAACTCAAATCCAAGGACTTGATGTTGATTCATGTATTCAGCTGAATTGAAGCGGAATTATTTGCCTTAACTATGGCCACATCTCCATTCTTCATCTAACCTGAATTAGTAATATTAGTCTCCTTTCCAATATCTTCCTAGGGAATGTGACATTTACTACTTTATGCTAGGCCATTCTAGGTTCAGATGGCTTGGATCTTTTCCATAACTTTTGAGGAGAAATAGTCATCAGAGGCATACATGCTGCATTCAGATAAAAACGTACACCATTGTTTGAGCAGAAACAAAACCTCAACCAGAGTGAAGGAGCATTCTGGATTCTCTACTGTGAATCAAACACATGTGTGTTGTGGTCAGACACAGCCTCAGATACCTACAGGCTTAAATTTCCCTTGGTATGATTCGCAGCCCCAGCTGACTCACTGTATTATTTCCAACCTGGACGTTTTCACTTCTGGTGGTGGTCTGTTCTTCTTGGATGCAATACATGTGAATCTCAGACTCTTCTGCTTTGTTCAGTGGCTGGTCCCATGCTTACAATCCTGGTCAGAGCATTTTTGCTGATTTAGGCTATTCCATTAATACAGCTGTGTCCTGTTTGTTGCCTTGGCTGATTTCGGTCCCAGGCTCTGTTTTTTGCTTTCTTCTCAGTTTCACCTTTTTGTTAGGATTGGCTAAAGCCAAAGGCCTGGGACTGTGCCTCAATTCGAGTGTGGCAAAGCTTTTGCTGAGGGCTATTCCTCTACAGTCAACTAGCAACAAGAAATCTGGTGTAAGATTTTCCTCTCATCCATCTCAGAGGCACAAATCAGGACCAGTTGCCCATTGTTCACAGCAATTGTGGAGAGAAATGTCCTTTTAATACTATTGCATGTAGAGATGTTTCCTGCTTTGTTTCAGGTCTCTCTTCTACTACTATTAAACATTTTTAGTAGGCGTTTGGGAGAAAAGAAAGTGGTGTGATAATAGACGAAAAAGTGCTAAAAGTACACGGCTAAATTCCTCCATCTGCACATACAGCTTAAACAGCAACATGTCCCCCATGTTCTTCTGGAGCTGCTAAAATGCAGCTGGCAAAAGCAGAGCCAGGCAAATCTGAAATGGTGTAGAAGAAAGTGCTTTTCACAACTTTCTTCTTCTGTATTTTCTTCCTCTATTTACAACAGCTGCTTTCAGACTATTACTCTGGATCCCAGTTTTTAATTTTTTTTGAAACTTCTGTGGTTCTGGAAGCTCAATAGCTTCAGTGGTGGCATGTTGTAGTCTCATCTGTGATGAGTGGAAGAAGGTTCTTAGTTCAGTGAAATGCACCTAGCAACAGTGATCCACACACAACCCTTAGCTTTAGCTAACGCAGAAGGAATTTATGCTGAATGCTTGTATGTATGTGAACAAATGTAGGAGTAAGTGAGCATGTGTATTTCTGTATAGCTTTGACCACTAGCAGCCTCCTGGTTTAAGTCTGAAATAGAAATCCCTACATAAACTTCAGTTGCTTAATTACTGATATTGTTGTTCAAGACTTTCATTAATATTAGCAAGAATATGTTGTCATAAGCAAACACAGATAATCTAAGATGATTTTATTCAGTTTATTTGTTCCATACCTTGAAGAACCTTGGAAAAGCTGCAAGTTAACTGTGAAGGTATAATGGCATAGTTCCAGAAAAGTCAGAAATGTGATATAGTGATCCTTTTGTGGTGGTCAAAGGATACGAGTCATTCTTTTGACACACCAAAAAGGTACATGTATTACGTCTCAAGGAACGTTTTAGTTGGATAAGGACTGGCTTTCAAAGGTTTCACATTTGTTTTTCTGTGCCAAGTGTGTATGGGAGAAGCCTACAAGGTCAAGAGAAAATAAGCAAAAGTCAAAGACGGACTTGTAAGACAAATAGTAACATCTGGTAAATGACTTCCTTCTACATTTGTAGAACTCTTGTTTACTGCAGCTAATGCAAAATGTTTTTCTTGGCAGTGTTATAGAATTAAAGTCCATCAGTCTGGGAAGAAAATTCATACAGGTTTATAATATTACTAACATGCAGTAACAAATTGCAAATGTAGTTGCATTTAAAACCTGTATGTAGTAAAAAAATCATCAAACAGTCATGCTAAATCGTTAGAAAATAAGTAGGTTTTATCCTTTTGTAGGTTTTGAGAGGCATTTAAAATATTTCTACTGGTTTATGGCAGTATACAAAGTGCTGTGATGGTGTCTTCACAATGAATTGACTATCATATAAATCTGTCTTTGGGCTAGAGACCCATGTTCTCAGTCAGAGAAACGATGGAACAAGGTTGCTAAACACTGAGTGCTCTAGGCTCTGGACAGTACATGAATGAAGTTTTGTGTATCCCGTATGTCATGGGACCCCCAAAAGGCTAAAAATCTGCTGAGGGAAGGTAAGTAAAAGAGGCAGAGCTGATCTGGTTTGGTGAATTTGTGATAGCTTCCAGCTGATCCCACACTGCCACTCCTCTGACAGAATATTCAAGGAGAAACGGTCATGCAAACAGTGCTTGATTTCTATGGGAACTGTCTTCCCAGATAAATGTTTTTCTTCTACGGAAAAAAAAAGTTCAGCTTGTGTAATTTTTGATAGCATGGGTATAACAAACAAACAACTTGCCTCTTCTCCCTCTCCCCATCTTCTTTCCTTCTAGGGCTCAAATTCTGCAGAGATTAAAAAAACATTAGGGGCAGCCGGGCTCCTCAAACAGAATTTCCAAAGGTTTATTCAGTTGTAGGAATACTCCAGTGAGTTCATGTAATCATTTTAAAGTTTTATTCTCTGGTAATTAATGTTCCTGTGGTATTTTTTCATTGCTTGGACTCTGTTCAATGCTAAATAGTGTAACTGGAACAACAGAAGTGATTCCCTCTGAGATCAGGACACTTGGATCAAATGGAAATCAAGAAGTCCATGGGACTAGCTGTTCATAGACTAAAATCAGGGTTGCAGTTTAGTCTCAAATGCATTGTAGAAGCTTCTTTGTAGCTTTTAAAAGTTCTAGCTGTGATCTTAACTGAAGTCTCTAAGGCTAGGCAAGTGAAGATTTCTTCATGCTTGCAAGAAATGGAAAAGCAGATTTAAAGAGAAAAGAAAGGTGCTAATGTAAAGCTCTTTCTGTAGAATTGTATGTAGATACATTTCTAGAACAGTTCCAAAATCTTTGATAGTAATTTGGCAATATATGTGTATCTGGTATCAAATCTGCTTGCATTACTTGAAAAATCAGGCCAGTTTCTAGAGAAAAAAAACATGCCTGTGTTGTTAAAGTTCTTGTTCATTGCCTACAGGCTATTTGCTAGTTAGTTTTCATGCCAACGCACCAGCTTGGCTGAACTGACTTGAACACAATTGCTGCTGATTTAAACTTGTGTTGTGGAACCTGGCCCTTGCATTCATATTTCTAATTAAGTCTGTTTATTTTCTTTGATAAAAACAGAAGAACCCAGACTGCTTGAAAATGAGGGTGCATTGTTCAGCTGCCCTTGTAATGAGGGACAGTTATATTTTGCTATCATCTTTGATTAATGTGCTCTTCACCACTACATGACTTCCCTACAGATTTCACCAGCCACATGTCAGCTAGTGTAAGAGCCAATTTCTTGCCTTTTGCAAGTCAGGCCAAGGGGAGGTCTTGGGAGCAGAGAGCCATAATGGACCATGAAAGTCTGAGAGCAATTATTTCTAGCTAATCAAACACAAGAAATAGCAGGAAGCAAGGTTTATTTATGGAAGACATGTCTACTGAGAAACCTACAGTTTTTATTTACTGCTTCCAAAGAAGATTACTAGAAAATGAACCACAAAAATAAACAAAGTACAAGTCCTGTAATATTTGAAAATAAGGACAGTTTAAAAATCAGTCAGAAGGAAAAAAATCTCTCATGTGTTCAAAAGATGCAAGCTCATTTTTTCATATCTGCTTTTTAAACATCATGGTATCTTTTGCAGTTTTTTAGGGTGATGATGTTATGAAAATTATTGGGATGATAGAAAGTGGATGTTTCAAGGTGAGTCAAGCTTAATTTATTTTGAAAGGTTATAGTTAATGAAGTTTTAAGGTGTAGACTAAGGCAAATTATTTATAGCCTGGATTCAGGCCAGTGCAGTGCTGTATCAGCCCGTGGGCAGCTTAGGGGCAAATTTCACCTTAAGCGGGAAAGAACTTTATTTCTCTGCCTAGTAGAAAGCTGCCCAAAGCTACCCCACTTCAGGGAATATAGAGTAACTTCCTAGATACTCTTATTCTTTCCCACACTGCTGCCATCTTTTTCTCTTTGGGGATGCTGGAGGGGACAATTCCTCCCTGGTGTTGCAGTAGAAACATCCTCCCATCCATTCATGTAACTACTTGGTCCCTGCGTAGACTTTGTGTGGATTGTTTTGGGTATCCACCTGTCCGTTATCACTGTCACACTCTGGTTCTGCATCTGGCATGAGTTGTAATCAAATGAAGGCTAATTAGGTTGTCAGAAAAACTGAAGCTCAGACTTCTGTTACAAAGAGCAAAACACTGCTAGTGTTGTTTTGAAATTTGTCCTATATTTCTTCATTATATATTCAGTGTGTGTTGTGTATTTATAGGAGTGTGGTGGTGCTTCTCCTGTACTCAACGCTGGTGAGGCTACATCTGGAGTGCTGTGTGCAGTTCTTTAGTATGAGAGGCACAGGCCTACTGGAAGGAGCCCAGTGAAAGGCCCCTAAGATGATTGGGGTACTCTCATATGAGGAAAGGCTGAGAGCTGCGACTGTTCAGCTCAAAGAGAAGGCTCAGGGTGGATCTTATAAATGTATATAAATAACTGAAAGGAGAGTGCAAAGAAGATGGAGCCAGGCTCTTTTCAGTGGTGCTTAGTGTGTGCAAAGAAGATGGAGCCAGGCTCTTTTCAGTGGTGCTTAGTGCCAGGGCAAGAGACAGCGAACACAAAATGAAGCACAGGTGATGCTGTCTGAACAGCAGAAAACTTTTATTATTACTAGGTTTTACACTGTGAGGGTGACTGAGCACTGGTGCTTATTGCCCAGCAAGGTTATGGAATGTCCCACCTTGGAAGTACTCAAACACTGTCTGGACATCATACCAGACAACTGGCTCTAGATGGCTCTGCTTGAGCAGGGGGGCTGGGGCAGATGACCTCCAAAAGGTCCCTTTCAACCTCAACCATTCTGTGATTCTCCTTGGAGCTCAGTGCTGCTTACAAATCTAGATGGAACCACACTCCACAGTCCCTAGAACAGGAAAGAGTCTTCCATGTAAATCAGAAGAGCTGTTTTTCTCATCTCCTGTTACCATCTGTTCTCACTAGACAATTTAATCCATATAATATAAAAACTCAACTCTAAAAATATTTGGCAAAATTCTCCACCAACCAGTCAATCGTAGCCTGAAATAGATATTGAAGAGCACTAGAATGTCTTGGCCCAATTATCAGACATATCTGGATGCACTGGACCATTGTTCAAAGGTTCATTTTGCATAACTGTGATTCTGACATATGAACACTGTCTGCCCAGATTATTAAAGAAAATAAAAATAAAGCTATCTGTTTATTATACTTGCAGGTCACTTCCTGCTTATGCAGTTCTTGGAGATAAATGCTATGAAGTATGGAACAGTGCCTCTTGTATTTTTAAATTAATTCAAGAAGGCATAGTGGTATTTATGACACTGTAATTACATACAAAGGAAAAGAGGGAAATCATGCCTTCAGGTGGAAAAAGCTGACCAAGAAAAAAAAGTGTGAGCAATTGAAATGGCCTTATAAATAAAAATATTAAAAACAAACTAGGGCTTCAGAAAAAACAAATTATTTTCTAAATAAAAGCTTTTTTTTTTTCCCCCAGGTACAGCATATGAATGGAATTTCTGTATGTCTGACTGGTAAGGTATCTGTCATGTTCTGGTTTTGTGGCTCTCTCTCTGACAAATGCACCGTGGATTCCCCCCATCACTAGCAGTCTGATGTGCTGCAAAAGTGAAAGTAATTTTTAAATTGCTTTTTGGAGGCACATTAGGTTTTGCATCTACCTGTGTTAAATGGAAGTATGCTGCTCTGCTGACAATAAATGCTGTGTGTTTATACTTGAGATGTTTCCTGTGAGCTTCTGGAAGCTATTGGACTAGTTTCTCAGAAAACATGAACCATTACAGTTATATTGGATGTGGTCTATAAGAAGACTTTTTAACCTGCATTTACAGCTATAAAGGTTTATCAGCTGCATTTTAGTTTTATTTAAACAGAGCTTCAGCAAAACCTTTACTTCAAGGACTGTCAGTATAAGCTGCGAGGGAAATCAACCTATGTCAATCTGCCCTTCTTTGGGCACTGGCTTACTTCCTTACAGTGCAGCAAAGAATGTATCTGCAAAAAGCTAATTGCACAAATAACCTGAAAGAGATATCCATGGCATGTCGTGTCTTTTTCTAGAGAAATAAGATGTTAAGTGTCTTGGTGTTGCCTAAGCTTAAGAAAGGTCAATGTCTTTTTTGGAAACTCTTGAATAAGAAATCGCACTGGACCCTACATCGCCTTGGCACTTTCCAGCCACAATATTTACAGCTTTTGTAGCCCTTGGAAATAGAATTAAGGAAAGCTTCTCTACTCCCTCCCTCACTTGCACCGGCAGAGGTGGGACAGAGTTGGTTCCTTTGTTGCTAGCAGACAAAAAGATAAATCAGTGTTGCATCCTGCCTTTTCCTTTCCTTTTTCAAAAGTTTGCTTAAAAGACTAAGACTAAGATCAAGAGTTTTGCAGATGTATCAAGAATTAATGACCCTTGTGTAAGTCACACATCCCATGCCAAACAATCTACATCCCAGCTGAGGTGATGAGTACAGAGACAAACTCTGACAAGGAGTATGTCATGGGAGTAGCAGCTATACAGGAACAAGTATTGGGGATGACTTCTTACAGAGAAAACAAAAGATTACAGATTCAGAAAAAGACGTGACTAAGATGTCCATAAAAATGCAAGTTGACTAGTCTGACAAATCTTGGATTTCAAAGTTTTGTTGGATGTATATCTAGACCCTAATGGGCCTAATTTTTTTTTTCCTTGCTGTATTTTTGGCTTTCCTTTGTGTTAGTATGAGGCAGAGATATCCTCATACACTGTGATTCCCTTGAGCTTTTCCTACTTATCTGTTTTTTAATCATAGCGAAGAATCCAGGCCTTTTGATATGATCCCCTATCACAGATGAGGATTAGCTAGGATGAGGGGAATTACTCAGTCCATGCTAGGCAAGGATGAGATATAGTTAAGGGAAAACATTTGCGTGGAGCTCTTTGTTTTCACTTTTTCTGTGCTATAGACCTTTCAAGGAAAGGAAAAAACAAATAATGCTTTCTTCTGGGGAAGCCATTCTGGGTTACTATTCAGTCAGTGTCACATTCAGTTTGGCCTCATTAGGAACAAGGGGAATCACAGACTGTAGACAGACTCAATGAACGTCTGGGCCATGACAGCTGGAGGGACAGAGGTATTAACAGAGATCTTAATTAATTAAGGGTATTAAAGTACAAGGGAGAGAGGTATTAAGCCCTCATCTAGTGTGTAAAAACTATTTCAAGTTGTTTAAACTCTCCATAGCCTGTGCTAGAAATGATCCAGAAGTCTTATATTTTTGTCTGTGCAGAAGTGTTGGGGCCAGATCAGAATCCTGTGCCTGGACCCTTACTATGGAAACTTCTGCATCAGGCCTTAAATCCAAACCGTGTCAGTCTCATCTGTCTATGCCCTTGAATAAGAACAACCAGCACTGCAGTATTACAGGATCTTTGCTAATGCAATTAAAATATCTAGGAAATAAAAGACAAGATGTGAGTCTGTTATAAAACAGCATCTCCAAATAACAATGTTGGGCACCATTGGGAATAGTATCAAGAAAAAGATGGAGGATGTTGCTTTGCTGCTAATATAAAAGTTTGGGTTTGCCCACATCTTAAATGCTATATGTCACTATTGTCTCCATATCAAGGAGAGAGGAGAGACTGGAGTTAAAGAAGGTACAGAGAAAGGAAACTAAAATGGTTAAGAGGATGGGGCTGCAGCATAACAAGGAGAGATTGAAATGTCTGGGAATCTGAAGTATGGGGAGGAGAAAGCTGAGAGAGATAGAACTGATTTATACAAAGCTATGAAGAAGATGGGTCAAATCCAGTCCATAATTTGCCAAACCCTGTAGCAATAGACTTATAGGCTACATAATTTCTTTTATTTTAAATCAACCCTCTACTAGTTTCATTACTTTGCACAGTGCCCAGTTAGCTTCTGGTATGTGCTGCTATAGGAGATGGTGGAAGCAGACAATGTCAACAGAATAAAATTTTAGATGAAACCATGGAGTGAGGGTCCATAAATAGGTTCTGAAGGGATTAGGCAGGGGGATTCTGTAACAACCTCGGTACAGCTCTTGAAGAGGAGACAGAATACTTAGCTAGATGAAGCCCAGTAAGGTGTTTCTTATGTTTTTGTGTTTTTAAGTTTGTAGCCTATGGTGTCTGATGAAACCAGAGGGTAAAGATTTAGATGATCTTTTTCCAGCAGAATTCAAAGGGTTTTGTGGTTTTTTTAAACTTTTTTTAATCTTTTGTGATGGCTATTCCATCTTACTTGCAATACATCAGTCTGTAAAAGAGTGTTTTCTTTCTTTTGTCTGTAAATCAGCTATTTCAGCCTCATGAAACAGAAGGTTATCATTTGTTGTGGGTTTGGTATTATTTTGTTTGTGTGGCGTCTGTTGGTTGGTTGGGTTGTTGTTGTCATTGTTTTTGTTTTGCTTGTTTTTAATAAAACTTCAGCCAGTGCTTGGACTTAAGTACAATTACACAGAGTAGGAAGAGGTCGTAGAATTGTATTGTGCAATTATTTTAATTTTTGGAAAGCAGTTTACAAGTATTTGTGATTACAATTAATATTGAAAATCTATAAAAGAATTCTGGGAAAATGTATTTTTGCAACTTAATACAATTGTGTGGTATTCAGTAATGGCTTAGTTTTGTTAACTTTGCTTTTCTCAACTAGTACACTATTTTCTGACATCTTTATGGGATGAGCTGCTAGGTCTGACTGAAAATTGGAAGAGTTGATCCCATCTTGGTATCAGTTTAAGTTACTTAATTCTAGATTTGAGTCCTTTATACTCTGTTTTGAGGAAGGTTGTGATTATTTCATGTTTTGGTGAAAGAGTATTTCCCCTCTCTCCTTTTCCTTAATCTGAGTAGTATGTTACTGTCAGGCTTGAGAACGTGTTGCAAGCCAAGTGACATGAGACTGGCAATGCAATTATGTTAAGCAGCCTTTAGGATTGTCAAAGCCTTTTGGCTTTGACAGACAGTCATACCTTTACTATGCTTCCTGCTCTCTGTGAGATGACTTGAGAGGTAAATTACTGTGAACAATTTATACACCCCACCAAGACTTTTCAGGAAAATAATTATTCTTCTGAAATACTTTTGTGGGGGTCAATAAACACTTTCTTTGCTCTCTAAATACCATCCATAATGGCAAACTAATAATAGCACAAAGAACTTGGGAGTATTTCTGTGTGAGGACATACATGGTTTGAATTTTGTATTATTTCTTTTGGTACCAATTACAAGACTGGGCACAGTCTAAATGACATAACCTAAGGTGGCCAGTTCATTCTGTTGTTTTCTGCTTCTCTGTCTCTCTTGTCCTCACCTGGAAGCAGGACAGGCCGTGCCACACAAGCCTGGGAGAGGAATAGGCAGGAGGAAAGCTATATTCCTCCTTCCTTCAGACTCAAAGATCAGCTCTTCACCTTTTGCCCGATTAAAATGCCAGAATATTTTGTCAGAGATAAGCAGGTCCCAAGCGAGGAGCGAGCAATAAGCCTGTGCTGAGGTGTAGGATCTGACAGCATGGGAGAAAACGAAAATTGGTGTGTTTCTGTGCCCCAGTGATGCTTCACATAACCTCTACATTCAAGTCCTTCTGGAGAGGTCACAGACCCCTTTGTAGCCCTTCCCAGTGAGGTCAAATTGTCTCAAGCAGGAGACTTGTGAAGAGAAGGAAAAGCCCCGTACCTATCTGCAGATGCAAAAGGATTTAGGTGCTTGCTGGTTTTGCAAATATCACAACAGCTGGAATTATCAACAGACAAAGTCATATTTTGTCAGTAACACAGAAAATTCCAGCGATGTCCCCTATTGCTGTCACAGTCATTATCATCCAGCTTCCCAGCCAAACTTAGCTCACTCTCTGGGAGTTTGAGAGGAGGTGGGGAAAGCAGAGTTGATATTTGACAGCCTGCACCTGGGAGTGCACATGCACCCTTTCATGCCTTATCACACAGCTACAGCAGCCAAATACTTTCTCTGTGTGTCAGGAAAAGGTGCAGTGACAGGAGCTGGCTGACAGTATTTGACAAGAGTGGTTCAGGGAGAGAACTGGATGATTAGTTGAAGCTAAGATGCTAAAAGATGTATACCCACAGCTCTGATATTTGATGTGGCTACGATGACCTTTGCTGTCCTGCTAATTGATCAGAGTCAGGCAGAGTTTTACAAAGCCTAGGTTGTAGTGTTTCTTACCATTGAAAAGATTTTGAAGTTTAATGCTTGGAAGGCACAAAATTATAGAAACATAGTTGCAAAACTCCTGTTATTTATTTTTTGCTTTAGCTAAAGAGNGAAAATTATAGCAACATAGTTGCAAAACTCCTGTTGTTATTTATTTTTTGCTTTAGCTAAAGAGAGCTTTTATAGATTCAGAGTAGCAACCTGTTTTTCATGATTTTTCCATGATGTTGCCTGACTTAGCAAATGACCCTGCAGGCCTTTAGTCTCAATTTGTGCTCACTAATGGCCAGGACCTCTTGCTCTTAGACAGACTTCTGTGGCTTTACATGGCTTAGGGCTGCTTCAATTATGAGCTCCACAAATAAAAGTTAGCTTTGCTATAGCTTCAATGCCAGAAAATAAACACACATATGCTTAAAATCTAATGAAAGTCAGGGAAAGTCTTTCTACAGTTTTTAGATCAATCCCTACAGCCCTACTCAACAAGGGAACCTAGAGGACGAGTAGAAGGAAGAGTCCTTCTTGTCTTTCATGTAGAAAGAATGAATTTCTTCATCCTTTTCAAGGCAACAGAATGTCAAGTCAGGTTGTGTTGCCTAAGGCTGCTATGCAGTGAAGGGATTTAAATGTAACCTCCACATACAGAAAAAGGAAGTCCCTTAATTCATTCAATATTTTATTAGAAATCTCTTAATGCTGGTCTTATTCCTAAAGGTAAACATCTCAGAGGCTTTTCAAAGCCTGCATTTCATTATTTAATAATCTGTTTTCAGTAACACAATTCCCTAGGTCTGAGCTTGTAACTAAGTCCACAGGCTGGAAATATCAGCAGTCCAGGAACCGCTAAATAATTAAGCCATTGGTGCCTGTAAGTGTTAGGGCTGGAATCACTCATACTTTATTTTCACAAACTGCTGGGAAAAAAGTGTCATGAAAAAAGATGACTTACTAGCTCTTTTTAAAGACAATATGACTTGTTCTACCATGGCATGGTTTGCAACTGTATAAACTTTTGTTTAGAAAGTTGTATTTATAGGCGAACATTTAGCAGTGAGCCTGTACATGCCTGACTTCTTGTGTGGAGCAATTTCACCTGTATGTAGTAAGAGTTCTTCCATCTTCTGGACTCACTGGAAATCCCTACCTCCATTGAGAGGCTAAATACATTTTTATAGGACTTCTGTATGGCAACCTTTATTAAAGAATTCTTGGGAATAGCCACTGACTGGAAAATACAGGGGGGTGTTTGGCTGTGGAACAGCACAGGCTGTACTAGATGTGTGTGCATAAGTGCTGGTGCACACGTGTATGCATACATACGCACACATTTGCACGTATTCTGTCTCTCAAATGGGGGAAATGTCTCTGAAGGTAACTGAAGGCCAAATAGTCAGACTACTCGTTTTGATACCTCGGACACTGAGAGAGTGGCATCATTTTGAACACTTAGGATATGACACAGACTGCTTGCTAATTCCAAGCGGATGGAGGCAGGTCAGTCCACGGAGGGACTTTCTCATTCATGAATGATATATGTAATGATTTTGCTTCATCAGAGAAAGAACATAGAATTGGTACTATTTACCCCGGAGGAGGACAAAGTAGTCCAATCATGGATGAAGTGTAAGAGAATAGGAGTTTGGGGAGGGATAACAGAGGGTTTTTACGAGCCCTAATAATGTGCCCTCCCTAATTTAGTCCAGACAGAAAACAACTGAGCGAGCACTGTAATTTAGTACAGAACCAGGTTACTTTCTTCTATAGACAATTTGAATTCAGTTGCTATGTGGAGTGAGATGGCTGGATAGAAATTCGGGGTGGGAGGGAAGGGGAAGAAAATGAGATTTTGATGAAATGTAGGACATGAGAATGTTTTGCTTGTACTGCTAAATGAAATTCTGCAATTAGCAGTGCAAAAAACCAAATTGGTACAAGGCAGGAAATGCATATGGACTGTCTCGAATATGGGTTTTTATTCTGTTGCATATGATAGTATGACGCGGCTATCTTTCTGTATCCATCAAACTTGCTTGTTAAGCTTAGATCTGAAAACAAGCGGTTAGAATTAATTTTTTTCATTGCGTCCGTTTGTTTACTTTGGCTTTTTGAAATACTTTGGGACTATTGTGATCTAATGGGAAATATATCTTCATTCCCTTCAGAGTTTATTTGTTGTGTTTACAAGCTTAGACTATATTGACATTGTTACTAAGGAGAAACTAGCTTTTGGCAATGCAAGAAGCTTTAGCAACTTTATATATACATACAAAATTTAAATATACAAGCATTAGAGTTAAAAACAAAACAAAACCCTAAGATTTTAAATTCTTTGCTTTCAAACCACTCATGAATTATGGAATATTAGAATTAGTTTCACCTCTACAACCTGTTAGACCCCCTCTGTCTTCCGTATGTTCATTATAAAATAGTTGCTAATTTTTACTGTCAACATGAAAATATTTTTCTGGTAACTTTGAGAACAAATTGCCTCAAATATCTGAAAAATTACTAAAACATGAAGCTTGCTTTTCAGATCACAAAATATTTTAAAATTTACTTTTCATCTTGGCTAGGATTGATGGAACTTAGTTGTTGATTGAAACATCATATTGACATGTTGTTGTGATTAGTTTCAAAAAGAATGTGGAAATATTAATTATTAGTCAGTATCCTGTGAATTAAGCAGGCTGTGACTGTTTTCTGCAATTGAGAAATGGTGAAGAGCAAATGTTTTAGAAAAAAAGTTGTTTATGATTGTGACAAGTCAGTCAAAGTTTCTGTTACTAGGAAGACATCCCATTTAATTAATAACTATAGTTTAATTATAAAGGATTTTTTTCCAAACTGTTAGCAATAATTGAAAATACGAGTACTGAAACTATAAAACTTCCTTTCATGGTATCCTTTTGATTCTTTTCTGAAAAAACAAAGCCCTACCTTATGATTTACTTGATGAAAGTTTAGGATTATGATTTTACCAAGTAAAAATTATTTATGCAAAGTTGTTTTCACCAAACACCTCCTTTTATTTTTGGTTGTTTTCCAGGATATGGTACATCTTATCTGATGGTCATGCTTGCCGTGCCTCAAAGGGAGAAAGGTGAGGCTTCTAAAATGTGGCTTAAATCTCAAACTTATATTTTCATACACAAACTACTAGAGAAAGTATCTTCTGCCATCACTTCTATCTTGTGGCCCAGGACTAGTTTCTTCTAGTTCTTGGTGTTCCTCGTAGAACAGATCTTATTTTTACCTTTGTCACTAAGATTTCAGAAAATTGCTATAGTATAATTCTACTCTGTTCCAGGTCAGTGTCACTATTGCTTTGAGTCACTACACTTGCTGAAGTAGGTAGGTTTCTTTCCAGCAGTAAAAGGTTTTTTTGTTGTTGTTGGGGTTTTGTTGTTGTTGGGGGGTTTTTTTGTTGTTGTTTTTCTGGGTTGTGGGTTTTTTTTTTTAGCAAAAGATGATCATTGGAAGCCATTTGTCTGTCCAGTGATCCTTTCAGTGCTAAAACTTTTTTTGTCTCAATAAAATAATTTCACACTGTAGCAGCAAACCAACTGCATGACATAGCAAGTAACTTTTGGTTCTGAAGGGCCTGATTTATTAATATGAATCTACATTGATGGTATTTACTTCAAACCAAGAGGGTTCTGGTTCTAATACAGTGCTGTGTTGTATTAGATCAGGGTTTTAGCGTGCAGGAATCTGTTTTTCTTAAGCCTTTTTTAGACTGATGTGATGACAGTATATCCTTTAGTTCTTCAGATGACCTCTCTGAATTTAAAGTGCATATTTTAAAACACCAATCAGACAAATAACAGGATGGAGGCTTATGATGCACTGATTTTATTTGAGACTGCTACTTCAATATTTTGCTCTTTAAAGAACGCAAGCATATTCTGTTTTGGTTTTTTATAACTGCCGAAGAGTTTTATCCCCAGCCACCTCACTAAAATAAATCAAAACAGTTCCTTTTATGCACTGTATTATAACCACAGCAGATGACTGATTTTAATGACATTTTATCCTTTTTTGAGAGGAGTAGAAGCAATAGTGTGAAGGCTGAAAGATTTAAAGTAGCAAAGAAGATATTTAGTCAGTTCCAGGTAAGCAACCTCAAATCACTTCAGATTTGCAACAGCAAAAGCACATATACAGGTAGTTATAAAGTTGCTAAACTGAGGTAGCTTGTCAAATTTTCTGCCTTATTCTTGCACCTTTTTTCTTCACTCTGGCAATAAAAGGAAATTGATAGCAGCAATGTAAAAGGCTTCTGCCAGTTTGCCATCAATAGGTAAATTCAGTATTATTTGGGGAATGCATGTTCTTGAACAGAAGGAAGAAATAAATAGCTCATCTTGAATGAGTATTCTTAAATAAACACATGTGTAAATATGAATGATGTAATGCACATTGTTCTTTAGAGTTAAGATTTCCCTTTGGAGTTAGCAGGCAATTAAATGTCAAATTTGAGGCAGAAATTGAACCAAGATGCTAATAGATTTTTTTTTTCTATGTTGCAACAACTCTCATTTCCTTTTAAAAAATCCATCTTATTAAGCTGTTCTAGTTGTCACAAAAGGGCTTGGACAAATCACTGTTAGATCTCTGCCTTAATCTCTGTGTTGTTGGCTTACTGTAAAACACAAAAAGTCATATTCTTGGGTGTCTGTCCACAAAATTTATCCTAACACTACACTGCAGCTTGCCTTAGAGGTCACTCCTAATATGCAGAAGTTTAAAGAATCCATCTTTAAATGTATCTGTAAAGAAGTAGGAATGAAAGTCAAATGTGGTTTTTAATGCTTGTTAAAGTCAAAACTTACTGAACGTCATTACTTAGGTCCTTTTTGTTTTAAACCACTTATTAATGAATTCAGAATCATTTCTCATCTATTTATGTAATTATTTGATTTAATTTATCGTATATTTATAATTTATTTTGTATACTTCAATTAATTTCCAATTAGTATTATTTCTTATTGATATATAAATTATTCAGCTTTCAATCTCTAACTTTCAATATGCTATGAATTTCCAACAGCAGCTGTGCATCTTCAATACATTATATTGGTAACAGATCTGGTATTTCCTTCAATAATGCTATTTTGTCCCACTTGAGGATTTTTATTGCTTATTCATAACAAAGTTTTTTTTTCCTGTACAAATTTTAAACTTTCTCTACTACAGTTTCAATGCTTTAGCTTTTGCTGCCATAAATACTGCCATTTTACCTTTTCTCTGAAACCCAAGTGATGTTCCAATGAATAATTGTAGGAAAGTTTTATCACTGTAACAGCTTCCTCAGAATAAATATGTCTTGGGAAAGGACGTTAAGAAATGAAAAATTTGTTTGTGCACCTCTATATTTCTTGCTTTTCCAGTTTTAGTAAGGAGCAGAGTTCATTTTAAAACCTATGATTCCAAAGGCAGATCATTGAAAGAAGATTCAGGGAGGTCAAATGAAATTGTCATTTACAAAAACATCTTTATGGAAAATGTGACCTTTCCGGTTTTATGCTATGGATGACCAAAATCCATTTTAAGGTTTCAAAGGAAGACGGAATGATTGGTTGTGTTGTCTGTTTTCTAGGTCTTTAATTCTTCTGCACCTTGGCCAAGTCAATAGATTCCTGTTGTGACGCTTTTGTTAATTTTTAACTTGTTGCTCAGAATAAGAATAACCAGTAAATGGCTAGAACACATTTGAATGTGAACGCATTTGAAGATCAGGGGAAAAAATAATGAATTTATGAAAGGAAAGAAATAAATGGATTATGTAAATGGGAAAGAAAGAGTAAGTAGAGGGTTTAGCACAGGGCTCATTTTCTAAGACATACAGAATGTGTCTGCTGATGTCACAGGCACTGAGACTGCAGTCAGACTCTTGGGCAAGAAAGGGACACCAGTAGTGTACCTTTTGTACGTGGTGCTGCTGACCCCGGCTCTTCAAGGTGAAACTCTGCTGGCCAGATTATCTTCTCCCATGGGTTTACGCAGAGCACCTCTGCCGAAACAGCTCAAGTGGAGCACTTCTGGGAACTCTGAACCATCTTAGCATGTCTGTTCTGACAATTTAGAACTCAATTAGCATGAACATTCAACCCAAGTACCTAAATTGAAACTAGCACCCTCTCCTCTAAACATAATAGAGCTGTGGAGAGAAAACTGCTTTGGGCCAACGCTGTGCTGCCGGTACTGCAAGAAATTCGCCAGGTGGTAAGAGAGCAGCGAGGGCATATTATGTCTTAAACCGGGTACGTTGTCCCAAACTGAGTGCAAGTATATTCTGAATCTTGTCCTCCCTTTGCAATATTTGGAGCCTATCCTGGTTAGGTCTTAGCAATCTAACTGGATTATTGTGCTAGAAATGTGGCATTGGAGATTTTTTTTATTGTTAGGTATTTTAGTTCTGTTAACTTACACCACAATAAACAGCAAATACTGTCAGCATCTCTATGGTACATCTACTTCTGTTCTGTTGACACTTTTGCATATTCTAGAAAAGAAACCAAATTATAAATGACAGCCTACAGCATTCCCCTTTGCATTAGTTTGAATGACTTAAGCACGTAATAGAACTATGTTTTCATACAGCTTTTCTGTTGAGATAAAATTATTGGTTTTGCCAGATCCTCTGCTTCTTTTGTGTGAGGCACAGGGGCTCTGCAAATCCACATTACCTCAGAGTTTAAAGAATTCACCAGTTCCTAGAGGGGTCTGTTGCTGGATCAGGTCAATGGTAGACATAACAGGAATGCAAATTACTTCCATTATACAATTTTAATAAATATGATTCAAAGACAACTGTTCCTGCAGCTTGTCCAACAGAAAAAAAAAGCCCAAGCCAACTGCTGAACAAAAATGCCACTAGCTGTGATGAATTATAATTCATTTTGGACAGGAAACAATAAATATATAATCTAAAGGAAAACCAAACTTTAGGCAATGTAATTAGGAGAAAAAAATCCCGTTAGTATTATGAACTATGGGCTGAGCAGGGAACTCCCAAGTGTAAGAAATGAGGCTCCAAACCTGCAATTGTTCAAAGACAAGCTAGAAATACATAAAAGAATGATGCAGCAAGGCTTGCAAAGGTGAGGGTCTCCAAGAAAAGATTATTTTTATGATTCTAAATGCTTATCCAGAGAAAATTCAATTAAAACTTGATTTCACATACAAAAAAGAGCTAACAACAGACTTAACAATAAGACGGTAACTTCACTGTTAGAGGCGTTTTCTTGCCCACAGAAGATTTCTGCAAGAGATTTCTGCTTTTCTGTGCTTGAAGAACATCTTCAGTCTGAGAGCTATTCATTTGTGCTTCTGGGCCAAACCCTGAGCTCAGGGTGATTTGCATAGCCTTCTGCCTTTTCCACTCTCATCTGCTCTGTCCTCTCCCTCTGCTTTTATAATGTAATTCATCTTCTTGTTTTCCTTCCTAGAAGATCTTTCTTACCCCAAGTCCGTGTGAAATGGTCACTAGTATTGTCGTAGTTGTCTTATTTCCACTATAAGAGAAACCTCATGTTTGACATGAAACTTACACTTCCTATCATCTAGTACAAATCTGAAATCACCTATCAATTTCTACATATCCATTAATTCAACCATCCCTTCTTCAGTGCCAGAGTGTATGTTCTTTTTTCCTCCCTGTTCAGACCATGCCACTTTGCTTGGGATTAGGGCTGGTTGTGGGTCACTGTTCTAGCGCTTTAGCTTGTAGGTGCAGTGCTGTTCCAAGGAAGCATGGCACACTCTGCAAGCCTCAGATCATAGTATGGAAAATAGTATTCAAAGGTGAGTTCCTGAATGTCAGACGTAATAATGCTTTAAAAGTAATTTTGGTCATTTACCACTTCCTTATTCTTAATCTCATGAGATTTTTTTCTTTTAATTATGGAAGATAACACAGAGTCATGTTATCACTGGATTCCAGTAAAATTTAATGCTATGTGTTGTATTTAAACCAGACTTAACCATCCACTGGCAGTGAGACCTACATCTATTGATGTGTTCTATTTAAACCGGTAATAAACTCTGCAGAACTGAACACTGTGGTATGATATTTCAGAATCGTGCAGATTGCAATTTGAAGTGGTTGTGTTGGATTTTACTGTATGTTTCTCACATTACATAATAATGTTTGCTGAAACTCAGAGCAGATATGCAGTAACAAACAGTGTATTATTTACTGTTCTAGGGTTGTAGTTTTGTCTCTGTAACTAGTGACTAAGGTTAAATGTGCAGAGACTAGGAGTTACAGAAACTATTATCAATGAAGGGGAGCGGGGGAGCAGGGTTGCATTGCTGTGCCCAGATACATAGCAACAAACAGCACACAAAATTAGACTAGACTGAAAGCAGAGAAGTGGCCTTTGCTCTGTTGGCTGCCAAACACAAGGTCTTGTGGACTGATGAAAGCAGTGTGCTCCAGAGGTGAGGCCACAGCTCCTCCATGATACTTAGTTACAAAAGAAGAGCCAAAAAGCATATACAGTCTTCATTTGATGTTTAATGCCAGAACTGTTAAAATGGAAGTCTGTCTGAGACCTGAGGTTGCATTGGTGCGTTTGTGTGATCTTGACACCAGTGTACACCAGAAATCATTTTCACCACTTATTTTTATTTCAAACTAAAAGGCCTTTTTAAGTACAGTTCCTGTAAGCGAGCATGTGCAGAAGCAAGTGTAACACTTGAGGGGAAAGACAATACTGGCTGTGCCAGGCTGACCCAAAGGATCCCCTATAGGCAGCTCCTGAGTGACTGCTGGTGTATCTAACTGTTGTTCATCTTCTGCTGGTCTTGTTCCTTCCATAACCAAGATCATCCTGATAAGTGGCAGACTATGTGGGACAGCTGTATTCCTGCTTTTATGAGGGTGGCTGGAGAATTGCATTACTTAGTCATCTCTGGTGTCTAGCCCAGGAACCTGGTGTGAGGTGATTACTGATGTTTGTTGAGTCTGATACTCAGATTAGCAAAAAAAAAGTGATGATATCTGAGTGACATCTGAAATTCCAACTATATTAGATTCCAGAGCTGGAGCCTATCTGTTCTGATCCTGTGTGAAGAAAAGGCTTTGTATTTAAATGTTGGATGTTAGATTAAATATTAAGGGGCTGATTCTTCATTGCATTGCACTGGTATTATTCCAGGATCAGTATTCTGACTGCATCTTTAAATATTAAATTTCTTCTGACAGGATGGAAGCTGATATGCAGCCTCTGACATTGGGCTCCCATGCTGTTTCTTATGTCACAAATGATGACAATTGCCAGAAACAGTGACTAGCAGCAGCAAGAGACTCTGCAATAGTCACTTTAATTGCATTCTATATTTTCAGATATAATTTACTCTTTTAAAATGTTGAAAAATGAGTTTCCTGACATGAATGCTCAGTATCCTGTAGCAAGCCACTGGGAACAGGGAAGTTTTTCTTTCAAGATTTGACAAAAACAATCCCTTACTGTGTGACAGAAACAAGCTGCACCAAACCTGCCAATGATTCAGCATGTTTTTCTAAATTCAAACTGGGCTACAGCCTAAAGTTTGCAGGAGGGATTCAAATCCTGCAGGGCAACACTAGAGGCTCAAGCCTTTCTCCCAGCATCCGTCATGGTGCCAGGTAGGGAACCAAATGAGTAGCAAAACACTCTCTGTACTAAAATAACATAACAAATGCCTCCAGAGCACATAAAGAGAGGCAAATACACAGCGTTAATTAGCCTAAAAGTAATTAGCAAAATATTGCTAAAAAATGAGTGGCACGATTGAGAGCTGGATGAGTTTTTGAACTCAGCAATATAAAAAACCAAGTGTAGCAACTGAATTTGATGCACATTGGGAGGTTTCAGTGACAAGCAGACCAGTTTTGGCTGGAAGAAAGAAACACAGTATAAAATATAATTTGCTGTAGAATGAAATAAGTTTTTTCCAGCAAATTCTGACCTATAGAAGAGAGAGAAGAAACGGACATTACTCTTTAGTAGAATTAGTCATGTTGATTGCAGTGAACATTTTCTTGAATTTAGCTGTGTTTTTCTAGGTGGAAACTGTCTTGAAGTGAATCATTAATTTTTTTTCAAATGCATTCATTGTTGAAAAGTTTTGGACAAATGTTTATGAAACTAGATTTTGGCATATGGATCATGCATGAATAGCCTTAGTTTTACTTCCCACATTAATTATTTAGTATGACATCCTTGAGCTATGTGATCCATCATACAAGTCTTGAGTTTTAACTTCTTTTCTATTTTTCACTATACTTCTACTCTTGACCAATAGGAAATGAAGAACATGTTTATCATACTTTGATAAACACAAGGGTCCAACATGACTGAAGAGCCAAGGCATTATTGATATTCTTTCTTTTTTCCTGTTTCATAGAATTTGAAGTGTTGGTTAGAAATTCCTATGTGGACTTGGGCTCCTAAATCACTTCAGGCTCATGAGAAATATATCTAGAAAGATACTGTTTGCTGTATGCTGTCATCATAAGTCAAGCTAGAAAGCTATAGTATACCATGCTAGTATAGTATGTAGCAGGGATAAGAGTTCTCCCTTTCTGTACTGATGACGTTCTTGTCCAACGCTTTCAGATTTTGCCTTCCTGTGTATAGTTATATCATCTGGCACGTTGCTTCTATGTAGTTCTGGTTTTGTGACTGTTTTTTCCCCCAGTTTAATGACTTCACATGAAGAAGATCTGGTTCAAATTTCTAGTTGCATCATAGTTTTCCCTCCACAAGTCTTGTTGTATCAGTATTGCATGTCCCTTTCTTTCCTGGTCAGTTTCTTCTCCATCACGTTTCTGAGGTTGCTCAAAGAGTTATCAGAGTATTTTGTAGCAGGTAATTTCCTGGAAATATTGACTTGACTTTAAAATCTCTGTTTTCACGGCGTGTATGGGCCCTACCTATGTGACATCTGGGTCACACTCTGATCAGACAAACTTTGTGTAAGGCTGGAAGCAGTTTAGCATCTCAATAAATGTGTTAGCGTAAATAGAAAGTGCAACGTTTAAAAATGTTTTTAAAATGTATCCAAACTGTTCTTGGGTGCTCATCCAGACAGGGACAAATGAAGGAGTTGAACATCAGCACACAGTTAATTTAGATGAATCTTGAAATAATCACATATTAACTGACTCAAAGGAAAACCTAATCTGAACCAGAGACATGCTAAGAGATCATGCTCTGCTTGTAGGTATTCTTTTAAGTGGAAAGCCAATGTAACTCAATGTATAACTCCTTTATGAGCTAGTCACACAGCTCTCTCTACCTGGGATATAATTTAGTACTGGCAAAGCTTTTCACATATCAAGTGGTCTGATGCAGGTGCACAGCACTGCTTGTGCTAAACAGGAAATTCTCTATGCTTAAGTCTTGCTTAGATCTGACCCAGCTGTGATTCTTCATCTAATGCTTGCTCTTTTTGTTAATCATCCTTCCACATTTCAAATAACTTTTCAAAAACCTCTCCCATTCCAAAATACGGCTGACTTTTTGTTTCTTGCTAAAACATTATACAGATTCTAAACTCTGCATTTGAGAAATTCACCTTCAAGAAGAATAGATGCAGTTACTTCTACTGGTCTGCACATATTATACCCAACTCCCATTTGCTTCAGTATGCAAAGTTATGGAAAATGTCACTTACTAGTATGAAAAGAGAATATGTAGTGCCCAGTTCTTTTGTAAAAACTGAATTGGATCAAGAGATAAGTCTTAAAAAAAATCTTTATGCAACTACTAAAGAATCACTTTATTCAGTGAAATGGTCATTGTGAATCTAAATGCCAAAGGCATTTGTGACTATTTTTTCTTCTTATTGAAGAATCCAGGAGTCAACAGATGGATGTAGACATACAGGTATGACATAACTTCAGTCAGAAGAAAAGCTGGTGCCTTTTTGTCTTTCTGCTGCTGTTGGAAAGGACTCCTGCAATGTGTCTGAAGGGCACATCTGTGTTGCAGTTTCAACAGCTAGGTTGTTGCTGTCACCCTTCAAGTTCTTAAAATACTGTTCCTGAGAGACAACCAGTTGACTGCTTTGTTGTGACAAAGGTATCCATGGATAAACCAAAATGCCTACTCCCTTTTGCTCTTTCATTTACAGTTAGAGCAGAAGAGGATGAGATATGTTTGCTGTTTGATGGGATTTTGTTTTTTGTAGAAACCATGTGTTGTGGTTGGTCAGAAAATGTGAAATCTTTTTTTCTTTTCACAAGCACCTAAGTTCATTATTGCTTGCATTACTTGTCTTGTTTTTCCATGACTAATCCTGTATTTGTATACCATGTACTAAATCTATCATTTTTGATAGCACGTTATAGCAATGGATTCTAGCATGCATATGAATGAGATTCAGATGAATGTTTGTTGCAGAACAGAAGTTATTGAGAAAAAGACATATGAGGATATACAAACAGCTAAGTATTAAATAACTGAAAATCAGATTCTGAATATTCTTAGGGAGCAAGTTGCTACAAATGCTAAGATACCAAACAGAAGCATAAGCTCAGATAAACAGATTAAACATGATATGCTTTCCGTGTTCTCAGAGATTACAAGAATGATGAGAAAAAATATCTATTTCTGGATATAATAAAATCTAATGCAATCATTAGATTTGCAACACAGGAAAAGAAAGAGGGAGGCAAGTAGTTAATGGCTAGATAAAGAGCAGGAAATACGAGTATCATAAAAAAAAAATTTTCAAAAAGATTATCTGTACCATTTTCTGTTTCACCTGTGAATGTTTTCATTTGAGAGCCAGCAGACTAAACAGCAGTGGTCATTCCTCTGCCCTATGATTATCTGTGATAATTAGATGTTTCCTTACTGCCTGCTCCTTCTCTACAGGATGCTCTCTGCTGCAAAATGCACTGATGGGATAACACACCATTCCTGCAGTGCAATTTTAAGAGATTAGTAAAAGAGGGCTAGGTAGAAATTGCATGTGTCAAATATTAAACCAGGTTGAAAATACAAGAAGAACTTTGGGAGGGATAAATTTTTATACATTTAAAATGCTTAGGCAGCATGTAAATTTTTTATGCGTCTAAATGATATAAATGGAAATTCAATTACAGTAGTTGTGTAGACATAAGTAGTTAGCTTCTGTCAATATCATACATGGCAAAAGAGCTTTAAGAGGAGGGCAGTACACAAGAGTTTCAAGATGAACATGGAGACAACAGTACCTAGTGGACATGTCTAATCTAGGTCCTGGAAGGGAGAGAGCTGTGTGAGCGCAGCCTCCTGCCCAGCCAGCCCTGCTGACAGCATCTGCAGTGTTAGATTCAGAAGAGTTTCAGTTCGTTATGTTGGCTGACTCACGTGGAGTCTGCTTTATCAAATAATCTGGCACTTCTAGAACACCATTAGACTTTTTAAAAGTGTCAAATGAGGAATCAATGTGCTTTTAACATATAAAAACTTATGTAAAAATTTATAAAACCATCTTCTGACTCCCTAATATCAGACACATTTCTTGTATGGTCTTATTACCATAGCAGTAGTCATACCTTCGCTGAAGCAATAGAAGTGGTGATGGTTGTCTAGTGTTTGAGTCTAACAGAGGGCAATTTTATTTATAGATTTCTTTTTTTTGGGGGGGGAAGGGGAGAGGACAAGGGAGGAAGTAGCAGAATTCCTCAAGGAGCAGCTGTTTCCTTTCCATGCAAAGTCTGAAAAGCTATGATGTACTCAAGTGCTTTGACTTTGTTACATGTTATAAATGCTCAAGCTATGAGGTCTAAAGCAATATTTAGACAAGAATATACTGAAAGACAGGATATTTAGATTCAAGAGCTTCTCCTTTTTTTCCTGTTGAAAAGTAGGGAGGAACAGCTCTTTATACAGTTTGTATGTAGGGTTGCATTTGGATTTGAATTACCTTCATTATCTGTAGGTTGTGAGTTTTCAGTTTAGACTTAATCCTAAAAACAAGTCCAACTAAATATTTTTCTGTACAAATGTTATTTATTTACACATGAGATTAATCAACTCTTCTGTGAGAATGATAATTTGTTTGCTATCTGGTAATTTATGTAACATGATTTAAAATATATAGGTCAGTAATTGTGTCCATTTTTAAGCTTTAAGGAACATTTTTTTATTAATAAAAGCCTACAATATGTTCTTGCAAAAACATGCAAGGCATATACCTAATTCTACCACTACCTCTCACATGTGACCTAACAACATGTGCTGAAAAAGATACAGTGAAGAAAAGCAAAAATAAGCAAAATGCTTGGCATTTACAAGGAGCTTTGGTTGGTTGGTTTTGTTTTTTTAATCCAAAGGCTGTGAAGCTGTTTACAAAAAATGCTGAAAAACCAAAGCTGAGCTAGCTGATCCCAGTGGCGTTCAAGACCAAGAACATCTCTCTTTTAAAGACCTGATATGAAGATGGGTTGATGATTCTGCTCCAGTATAGCTGTCTTTTTATTTTTGGAATAAGATTCTTTCTGCTCACTTTAGACAGCTCAAGTGTCAAAAACGCAATGTGTGATCCTGAAACTATGTAAGAATCAGAGCACCATGAAAGCAGCCTTTTAGAGGAAAACAAACTTGAAGGGGAAAAAAAAGAGAACATTTCAAATCCAGGCAAAAGTCAAACTGTCTGGATTATAGATCCACCCCCTACTGGCAGCAAAAATAAATTCCCAATTTTTCTCAGGAGGTTATGCCTTTTTTTTACTTTTGTGGGAGCCTGTGTGCTGGACACAATATATCAGGCTGATTGTATGAGGCACATGTTAGCACTTCTGAAGAGAAGGTGCATCCATGGATCAGCAGCTAGTGAGCTGGTTGAGGACTGATGCTGTAACCTGCTCCAGTGAAGGATGTGAGGTCATGTGGTGTGAGACAGTCCTGGCTGCACAGCCTAAGCAGATTCAAACTGGGGCTGTGTCCAGTTCAGACACCTGCTCCGTGATCTCCAAGCCATCCAAAAAGTCTGCCTTCAGCATATGAAGCTTAACTTTCTGAATCAGGAGTCCACTGAGCTAAGTGGAAGTATGCCTGTTACAATGCACACAGATGTCTTTGACATTTTTAGATTAATATCATTACAGAAAATAAGCACCTTTTTTTCTCCCTTTGAAGATAGCAAATGACTATCTTCAACACCTGTCAAGGAGACTTTCAGAGAAATTTGAAGAATAGATTATGTGGCTTCTCAAATTCCTTCAGCACACATTCATCTTTACTGTCTTCCTCGCAGATGGCTTATTGTCTTGAACTCAACTTGATTGAATATAAATATGATATACTGCAATATACTGGAGAAAGGTCAAAACAATTTCCACTAAGAAGGCTTTTTTTCACTAGGTGAGATAAGGGTGCCTCTTCCCTTTAATTACTGATTTTGTGAAGTATTGGCAGTAGTGCAATGGGTTTGAGATTGTTGTCTTTGCACAACTGTAAACAAGATAAAAATAAGTCAGTTCAGATGTGGTTATCATAGGGTTCATATGCAAAAGTCAAGAAATTCAAATGATGATTCTCACAAATTACAGAGTACAAAAATGAAAACCTGAAGGACAGTGTTAGTACTACTGCCTGTACTGCTGACTGCCCAGGTTGCCTTGTTCAACTAGACTGTTTCAAATCGTTAATGAATTTGCTGAACTTGAAAATTCTTTGGGCTTAACTGTTATACGTTGAATAACTGCCTGAGGCTATTTTATTTGATTTATTTTACTTCTTTTCAATTAGAAAACTAGAATGGGCTTCGATGTTTTCAGAGACTGTTTTCATCTGGAAGAGGAAAATACTTTTTTCCTGTTAGATGAAAAAAAGCTGCTAAATTTTCCTTTAAAGGAATGCTTTTCAGACCATTGAATATTTCAAATTTTCTTCAGCACTATACTTCACTAAGATGAACATTTTCCTCACTGGTCAGTCTGAATCGATTCTTGCTGACTGAATGGCAATGTTAGTACATGGGTGGGAATGGGGAAACTGTGCCTAGGGGTCAGGGAAGATTGGGAGCTGGGAGCCTGGAATTAAATTAAGTGTCTGTGGAATTACATCCTAAGAATTCATACAAGACCTAGCCAACAGTGATTCTGGGCATCCCAGCCTTCTTGGAAATTAAACTATATTGGACAGTCTAAGGCTTATTACAATCAAACATAGACTTTGATATAGAGCAATTAAACCGTAAAAAATGGTAATGTTTAACAAAGCTGAGTCAAAATACAGAATGAAATTTAATCACCCTACTGTATAACCTCTTTCATCCATAGATGCAAAAGGGCTCTGTAGCCCCCGATAAATTAATTTCAAAGAGCCCTTGTAACAGATTATTACCTGCAGACTATGAAATGCTGCATAACATTTTTAACAATGTGTCAATTATGACCCTGATTCATAATTTGACATAATTTTTTTAAAAGTCTCTAATGGTGTTCTAGAAGTGCCAGATATATTTGATATAGCAAGTCAGCCAACATAACTAACTGAAATGCTTCTGAATCTAATATATATCAATATGTCATTTCCCTAGCTAACATAACGTTTTTAACTTCATTGGCTTCACTTGAGCTGTGCTGATTTTATATCAAAAGATCATCTATTATATTTCACAGCTACTTAAAGAGTAAAAGCTTTGACTAATTATGATGATTATCATTACATTATTGTCTAAAGATCCATTTCTATCAAAAGTTAGAATAAGGACAGGTGAAAAACATATAGCCTAGTGACCTCTGATATCCTGAGGTCCTTGTTCAGGAAAAATACTTAGCTCTGACCAAAGCACCATTTATTGACAAGATAATGATTAACAGCATTCTCCTAGACTATGCAGATACTATTTTTTTGTTTAAAGCTGATATTTAAGGGAGTACCAATGGTATAGTAACCTCCTTGGAATTTTGCAAATCCACTAAGCAAATGTGGGATTAATATCCTGGTATATTATGAATGGCAATATAGGATTGGTTACACTTTCTTAAAATATTACATTTCAAACAGTGTGTGAAGTAAATTTAAACAGTACTATATATGGTGTATTACTTCAAGTAGTAAAAGACTACCAAGGAAAGGGTTATACTGCCATAGTCATCTCCTGAAAACATCTTCATGTGGGACTAGGTTGGATGTGGGCTAAAACAAAGTCAATGCTAAAGGTTAGGGTTAGGATTAAGGATGAGAGAGAAACAAAACCTAGCATTCCAGTTGGAGTAGGACTGTGATAAAGCTACCACAGGAAAGGACAGGCTGCAGAAAGACCTTTCCCTGCAGAATTTAATGTGTTGCAGGGATGGGACCTTGAACTAAGGCTCAGCCCATACCTTAACCTAAAACCAAGGATTGTGCTTAACACTGGGGATGGCAGAAAGACTAATCTTCTGGCATCATTTGGAGTGGGGATGCAAAAAATATTGTCCACCGAGGACTTCTTCATGTGGGACTAGGCTGTGTCTTGACCTAAGGTTTAATCCATGCCAATGCCTAGGATAAGAGGGGTGAACTGAGGAGAGACTGATCTTAGGGCTGCAGATAGACTGAGGCTGTAAATGGACTGCCAAAGGAGGGTAGAAGCTGGAAAAGAAGTTGCACTCTGAGAACTTCTTCATGCAGGTTGTGGAACTTGGGCTAAGGCTCAGCACAAGTATGGTGCTAGGGCTGAGGCTGCATGACAGACCAAGTGTAGAGCTGTAGGTGCAGCTGGGATGTAAAGATGCTATCAAAGAAATTGGCTGTCTGCAAGTAGACTTCTCCCTTCAGAAATTCTTCATGTAGGGGAGGGCTATGGGGCTTCCTCTATGGCTCAGTCATTGTCTGGGGTTAGGATTGGGGCTGGCAGAGAGATAGAGCCTAGAGCTGCAGTTGTATTGGGGCTGCAAAGGTGCTGTCGAAGAGGCAAGCTGGAGGAGGACTTCTCTTGCAAGAACTTCATATGGGACTTCATGTGTGTTTTACCAATTAAAATCTAGAGTTCCTTTCCAACTGATATTATTCTATGATTATGTATTGACTCTGGGAAACAATGTGAATGAAACACAAAAAATCTCTGGGGCTGCACTCCAAGTTTAAAACCCAGAAAATTCAGGATTATTCTCCTGTGGTCTCCTTTATATGAAAGAGACTGATGCAGCACTGTGTTGGCTACTATCCAGTCTAGTTGGGAGGTAAATTGTAATCTTTCTCCTGGAATCCAGCCTTCACCGCCAATGCCCCCAACCCCTCTTGTCCTGAGAGCTGAAGTCAGCCAAGTGGAACCACAAGCCCTGTGAGACACTGACATTCACAAACCAGTCCTCCCACTCTCCTACCTCAATATTTCCCTCATTTGCTGAATTTCCTTCTTGGCCCAGACAACTCCAGGCTAGACAAGTCTTTGCTGTGGCAAACCATCTAACCCCTTTGGGCGTGGAGAAGACAAAATGTATTTCCTGGCTCCAGCTTGCAAACAGATGAGTCTTCGTCATACCAGAAATTCAGCTGTTCATTCTAAACATGTAACGCTTACAGCACACATGGGAGAAAGTGACTGGGAATGTCATGTTTGAATGACTAAGCTGTACCCTCTTGGGAAGGCCCTTTGGGAGTCGGTTGACAGGTAATTTTGTGGGCCATTCAAGCAGTCAGTCTAGCATGCCAGGCCTACTAGATGTTGATTTTTCAGCCAAACTTACTGCTATCTTTCTGTGAGAATCTTCTGTTAGCCCTTAGAAAACATCTCTCTTATAAGTTTGCAGGTCTCTGTATAAATCAAGAAGTTTGTAGAGATAAGGGTTGAACCATAGAATAAAATATTTCATTAAGCACTAAATGCTGAACTTTTAAATGTTACCCATTTCAAGGGCCAATTTAAACAAGACAGAATTAAGTTGAGCTGTTTAGCTTCCTAACGCTGCTTGCTATAGCATAATAAATGAAGGGGCCATAAGCCAAGGAAGGCGACTGGAAGAATGTTTTGTTTAGACTACTACAATAGCCAATTCAACATGATGGTAGGAATGCAGTAGGTTAGGATTGAGCTGAACTGGCAGAGCTACCATGAGAGTCATGAGTTACTGAAATAACTGAAGGAATTGAATTTATGCCTCAGATTTCCCCAAGCATCCTTACAGTATTTAAAGAATTTAGAAGTAGATGTTATTTTACGAAGTGGAGTAAGGGAGGAAGAGATTATCCTTGTCTCTATTGTACTCTTTTCTATATATGTTCTGTGTGGGTATTTACTTCATTGTATTTCTGGTTTTACCACTAGCTTTTTGAGAAGTCACTTCATTCTCTATACCACTGTTTTTCTTTCTGTAAAACTGCAACAGTGCTTCCTTCTTTCCCTCTGGAGCCTCCAACTCTCTAAAGTCCCTAGAGAGCTTTCATTATATTTTCTTTTACTGGCAGCAGGACCAGCAACTTCAGAACTGCACAGAGAACAAAGCAAATTTAGCTTATGAAAACACTTGTATCCAATTCAGGGAGAAACAAGCTCCAAGAAGCATTTTGCTGCAGGCCTAAAGAGGCTTGTGATTGGAGAGCTGTGATGAGAAAAGAAAAAGCACTGTCTTGCCACAGAGCAGAACCACAAAAGATGAAAAGAGTGATTTACTACTACCACGTAGTCCAGTACATAATATACCCAGGTTAGCATTTGTTGAGTAACATATGCTTGTAAAAACTTTTCTTATGATATGATTTTATGTCATTTATGTTCATTGAAACAATGGAGCCATGAGGAGAATATGTGTCTTGATAGATGGCTGAGAAGATCACAGTAGCAAAATATTGGATATGCATTTGTATAATGCCTGAAATGTTTAAAAAAGAAAATAAATTTTCATCGTGTTTTGAAGTATTGTTTACAAATCTGCTATGATCTCTTCATTGTGGCTAATTTCTAATCTTTCTTTTTTCTTTTGTTTTTAGAAGGCCATTGTTATTTCAGTAATCATCATCCAACTTCCTAAAATGGTTCAGTGTTTTTCTTCTGTGCTCACGCACATACTTCTACCAGAAGAGCTCTGACATTTCAGTACAAAGATGGGCTAATAAGCAGTTTTTGGAATTATTAGACAAAGCAGTACCACTGCAAGTGCTGAACAATTTCAAATCTTTAATCAAATCAGCTTGCTCTGGCCCTTTGAAATGAACCAGCACAGTGTTTTCATCAGGTTTCCTAAGTAGCTTTCTGTATTTATCATAAATATCTGTATCTTTTCTGCCTTTTGGATTTTTTCTAAGATGTATTGTTTGAAGTGCTTTTAAAACATGTTTAGTATGCTAATATAGGATGCTCAAATTAGGTTTGAGCCCTGTTGTGCTGCTACGCTACAAACCCATTGGAGGAGTGGGAGTCATTGCGAAGAAGAACTCACAGTTTAATAAGTAAGGTAGAATAAGATAAGAAGAAAGAAAAAAGTGGCTACGTGGGGAAGTAATTTGGTCAATCTCCAGCAGACACAGCTGGGAATATAACTCAGGCCAGTATAACTCTGATATTAGCCCATGTGTTTCTGAATAATAAGAATCTGAAATTAAGAAAGAAAAACACAGTTTGGTGAGACAAGTCTTGAATTATTAGTTTGAGAGAAGATATATGGCTACTTACATGAAGGCTATTCCTCATTGTTTAAAGACTTTGTAGTATTCCATCAAGCCATTTATTAACTTGTTTCTAACCCTAGTCTTGATCTTATTTTGAAAACCATTGATCAAGATAGTATTTTTGAACTTCATGTAAGACTCAGATAACAATCTTAAGTGGTTTTCTCTTTTTTTATTTCTTAAATGTGTCATATTTAAATACATGATGTGATGTTTTTCTTGAGTTTGAGAGCAAAAAGTTCAGTTGGTGGAGGTTGATACTTTCTCAAAGCCTGAAGTCACAGTATGTTTTTCTACCCTTGAATTATTGTCATAGTCTTTTAAATCTTTTGATATCTGTTAAAAGCACTTGGCTAACACCATTTATTTGTGGGAAAAGTAAGAGCATCCCCCCATTGATTAGATTAAGATCTTTGTCACTCTGAGGGGCCTTTGAGAAATTGAAATTTGGTTACATGTGTCGTGCTTGTATACAATGCAAAGAAAACACTACAAGCCTATTTTTTATAGCTAGTGGATTCATATCACTTAGCAATACTTCACCCTAGAGCAGCCTTTTCCCTGTGAGCTGCAGCTGAACTGAAATTTGCAGGAGCTGCTTCAGCTGGGAATGGTAACTTAGCCCCACCGAAGAATTTAAAACACATAAAACAAGCTGTACCTTTCTATCTGAGAGCTGGAATCTGGGCCAAAGTGTGCAGAAAGAATTTTCATACTATGAAGGCCTCTAAATTTGTACATGTCAATAGGTAGTGTTCATTTATGTTCTACAAGCTAGCACACTGATGTCGACTCATAGGAGATCAGGCATATTGCAATCTGGAGTCTTACTTGGCAAGAGCAGAAGTATTCTAACTCCAAAAGAAAGAGTAAATGTTGTGCAAGATCTTTACACAATATTGATGATTCTGAGTTTGCAGTCTAAGATAGCAAGCCAATCCAAGTAACATATCAAACTCTGATAGGTTCATTCTGTATTAAACAAAAGTAGAATGGGGACAAGTCAGACACAAATATGGACTTTATTTTAGAACCCAGAAAATCACCGAATCACTGAATGGTAGGGATTGGAGGGGACCTCTGCAGATCATCTAGAACCTATCTGCCAAAGCAGATCCACCTAAAGCTGGTTACACAGCAATGTGCCCAGGTAGATTTTTAATATCTTCAGGGAAGGAAAGTCCACAGCCTCTCTGGGCAGCCTGTTGTCATGCTCTACCACCCTCAGGGTGAAGTTTTTCCTTATGTTCAAATGGAACTTCCTGTGTTCCAGTTTGTGTCCGTTGCCCTTTATTCTGCCACTGGGCACCACTAAAAAGAGTCTGGCCTCATCCTTTTGACACCCACCCTTTAGATATTTATAAACATCAGTAAGATCCTCTCTCCGTCTTCTCTTCTCCAGGCTAAACAGCCCCAGGTCTCTTGGCCTTTCCTCATAAGAGAGATGATCCAGTCCTCTAATCATCTTTGTAGCCCTCCATTGGACTTGCTCCAGTAGTTCCTTGTCTCTCTGGAACTGAGGAGCCCAGAGCTGGAACAATACTCCAGATGTGGCCTCACTAATGCTGAGTAGAAAGGGAGGGGAACCTCCCTCGACATGCTGGCCACACTCTTCTTAATTAGGCATTAGGCACTCTTCTTGTTAGGCATTGGAACGGGCTCCCCATGGAAGTGGTGGAGTCACTATCCCTGGAGGTGTTCAAAAAACAAGTAGATGTGGTGCTTCAGGACATGGTCTAGTGGTCAGGGAGATGCTGGGATGAAGGTTGGACTTGATGATCCTAGAGGTCTTTTCCAACCTAAATGATTCTATGCACCCCAGGATACCGTTGTCCTTCTTGTCTATAAGAGCACACTGCTGGCTCAATGGAATGGGGAAGGCATTCCTCAAGAAATAGTTACAAACAAAAGCAGTCATGGTTTGTATAGAGGACAAACACATTTGTGTTTCTTATATTGAATTAATTATTTCTTAGATAAAGAGTGTCTTTCTTTTGGGCAAGATATAGAAGACCTGGAAGTTTTTGCTATTTAAGTTCCAATTGCTGAGGACGACTGTAATCTGCTTTAACCTGCACATCTAACTTCTGGTAAGTGGTCTCTTTGTTCTCTTAAATCCATGCAGTTTGTTCATTTTGTACATCTTATTCCCTTATTTTTCATTACCTTATGTTTTTCTCCATGAACCACTCATGACTTTCGCAATTCAACAATTCTTAGCATGTCAAGTTAATACAAATAATTTGTAGAGTTTTTAATTGTTTCCTGCTTCTACTGCAGCTGGTTTTAATCTGTGCTTACATACTTTTGGTTTACCTGAGTATTAATGTATGGCTATCCCAATCACAGCTGTGACAACCATGATTTTGCAGAAGAGTAACACCTTCACCCCCTTTCGTTGAAGTCTTCAGTTTGGCTTAACTTTGTGAGGTGTTTAAAGGTAAGACATCTTCTACTTTTGTTTGTCTTCTGGTTTTGAACCTCAGCTTGCTGAAGAGGACTTTGAGTGAAAGAGGGTGTTCCTGGGTATGCATTTGACTTCAAGAGCTGTGGTGTTCATGGGGGGAATTTTATAAATCTTGATGGAAACATGAGAGTTGGCAGCTCTGACTATGGGCAGGAAGTATTTCTGAAAGACTCTCTGAAGTAAAGAACCAAATGCTAGTAAGCCGTGTCTCCACTCCCTCTACTTTTCTATTGCTTTTCTGAAATTGTCTAGACATTTCCTGGCAGGAACATGCATGGGACCAATAAACTGTAAGTTCAGTAAATTACTGTGGAAAATTAATTTGCAATTCATTAGTAACTAGTATTTCTCCAAGAAACCTGACTGTAAGAGTTAGTCACTTCATAAGTAAATCATAACACTGCCATGTGGTTTGCATCCAATCTAACCAATGTAGCACACATCTGAAAGCCTTTTCTTTAGTTGTTGATAAATTATAAATCACGAGTTGGTAGACATCATTGTGGAAGTAATTGTTATAGAATTAAGAAAATCAATAATGGTTTGTGCTATATACAGGACAAAAGGCAGCATTTGGTGAATCAATTACTGCATGACATTTGCTGTTCTCTAGTATGAAAGTATTTTAAAAACCAAATGCTTAATACAACAAAAACATATCTGTGCACTTCATTAACAGTAATGACGCTGGAAAGATGCATAAGCTAGAGCTGATTTGTATATTCATGGGGGTCTTTTGCATTGATTCCCGATATTGTTGGATAATAGAAAGTGGAATTCTCCCTGCTACCTTAAGGGATGACAGAGTTTTATCTTTGTTCATTTTAAGGCTGTTTCCTTTCACATCAGCCATGACCATAGACACTCTGCACCTTTTAATCCCTTTTATTTGCATGCTACCTGGTGGTCCAGACCCCAGAACTAAACTGTTTGGCTGCTTTTCTACCACCTATTCACACTGTTCTTTGGCTGTAGTGGTTCTTTCTTTGGTTTTACGCTTTTAGATATTGACCAGAAATTGATTCATTGTTGGTTTCAAATAAACTTGCTCTTTCTCTCTTGACATGAGAGAAAGCAGAATTCGGTGCAGGAACAAAGGTGTTTGGTGGAATAAATCAGAAGGTATTTCTGGGACACTGAAGGGTGTGAGTCTTCATGAATACACAATCTCATGAAGCACATTAAATTACACCAAACATTGCCAAACAGGACAACACAATAGCTGCTTTTTTTGGTTGTCCTGGTATAAGAATGATGGTAAAATGATTTGATATAACTCTGATGAAAAAAACCCAAAAGAAACAGGAGAAGCTGGCATAACGTGACTCCTTCCAGATGGAGTCATGGTGTAGCAAATTATATTTCCTCTTGAATATTATGTGTTTTTTACCTTTGAAATTTCCGTTAAAATCTGGCTGCATTTTCAGTTTGTTATGAACATTGTAGTCTTTCTAACTTACACATTCTGAGTGATATATCTGCTCGTAAGTTTCTGAGATAGACTTTTGCCTGACACTTTCTACATCTGGCCTCAGCTACAATGTCCAGTCTTTGTTAAAAATGAAGAAAATTATGCTCAGCTGTTTTGAAGTTAGACTGAATTTAGTCTTCGTGTACTGCAAATGACACTTCTGTGCTTTCGTAACTCACACAGCTGTTGTTATAAATCTTGAAGTAGGATTCTTTCATCGTTCTCAAACTGAAGTGAAAAACAAGCTGAAATTCAGAAATATGGGTCCATTATTTTAAAAGCTGACATTTGCAAATGCACAATAGAATGACCTTTTTTTTTCTGGTTAACAATAATATAACATCTTGCACATCAACAAATAGCATATTAATTAAGACCATCTGAGGTATATGGACGAACTCAAGTAGAGCTTTATCAAAACTTTAATTCAACACTCTTAAACTGTGTGCTTTAAATTAGCGTAGGCTAACTGAAAATGTGTTATTCAAAGGACAGTTTATTATAAAATCATATGCTTCATTTTATATTTCTTTTTAAACCAAATATATTTGTTAAATATGAGAATTCAAGAAAACAAGATACAATAAAGGAGGTTAACTCAGTGACTATTAAGTACAGGGTACACATTCTTAATCAGAGATAAAATAGCTTTATTCAGTTTATCATCGTTAATTTCCACAATTAATTAGGATAAACATATATGCACAGGGCAGTTTACTGTGATTCTACTAATCCATTTTAGAAGCTTATTGAGATTATTTTCCAAAGCATATATATATATAAATATCTTCATTTGAAAGAAATCAGGTAACTATATGGAGCAATTAACCTTTTTTGTACTTTTGTCTCTCTGATATCATGAAGTTTAATTGGTAGCTCTGCTTCTGAATATAGCCCTAATGTTTTTCTTTGTAGTGAGAATCTTACCAGTATCAGCAGAGGAAAATGCTTCCAAAACTACAAATCAGAAAAGAGCCCCCAAAAAAGCATTTTATATTTCATTATAGTTAGAATTTACCTTCCCTATGTGTCCTTAGGTTTTATTGCTCAAGTAGTTTAGGAGCACTAAGATATTCTTTTCTGTTTGTCTATTTTCTATTTTTCTTAAAAGTTAGAGAATGTAGTTTTTAAAACTACTTTTTTTTTTACAAGTTAAAGCCAACAGGTGAAAATCCTGGAATCAGGATAGTCTAGCAGTAAAGGTTTCTGTCATCCACCACTATAAGGATACATAAATATTTTATATATCCACTTGTACTAAAAAATCTGAGCCTTAGCTGCTTTTAGATATTTAATAATAGTATTAAATTTAGTAATATTAATTTTCCTCTTTTCCATGTAGAATGGAGACACTTTATTTAAGGATACTTTATTTAATATTACTATTGTTATGTAGACTTATTACGACATAATCCAATTAAGGAACACCTCACTGGGCACAGGAAACAGCATGATGCTATCTGGCTGGAATCCTCAATCACACTTACCATCATCACATAATAACACTAAGGAACTTAGCTTCAAGCCAAAAATTTCTGCATAGTAAGATTATATAACTGAAGCAAAGACCAGTAACAGCATCTGTCCAGACCTCTTTTTAAATAGATTGTATTTTGGATTATTTTTCTTTCATAAAAATATTTTACAACAATTTTGCTTTCATATTTTCTGTGGCATCCTGTAAGCGTGCCCATGATACATGTCAGTCTTCTGCTGTGAAAAATCAAAATCTAAGATAGACGAAGTGTTGTGTAAGAAGAGTATTTTCCCTTTAAGTTGTTCACCACTGTCACTAGCAAAGACAATATCATTATGGAGACAGCTGCAGGAAAGGCTGACACCAGGATCGCATTGATCACTCTCATATGTTTTGGAATACTCTGGGTAAAAAAGAGCTGTTAGATACTTGTCCAATGAGAAAGCAAGCAGCAGTGAGGCTGGCCAAAGTGATATTTATTTACAGGTCTCAAGGAAATGTGAGGTACATTTAAAAAAATCCAGAGTTTACCCAGGTTCCAGGGCTGGGTCTGCATGGGAGCTGAGAGGGCTGGGAGCTTGAGCCTTCACCAGACCTGAGGCAGACAGCCTTGAGTGAGTTCATCTCATACGTATGGCACGTTGCTGCAGTGTAACTTTGTGGCTTTAATGACTCTGAAACCGCCTCATCACTTGAGGAAGGAATATGCTGGAGTTTGCCTTCACTCAGCTTGACAAGGTGATGGGGGGGGATAGATCCCCCTGACATGAAAACACTTGTCAGTTGTATCAGATTTGGCAAGACAAGCACCAATGTCACCCTGAGAAAAATGTAACTCAGCTGACATTCCATGTGTCTGCGTACACTACAGGCTGCAACACAGCCTAATTTCATGTGATATATGCAAATACACTCTATTTGGCCTTTTTCTTTTTCCATGAGCCTCTCTCAGAGCTGTATCTTGACTGATTAAAAGCAATGTGCAATTTCTTCCGAGTTCCTGGGTTAAATAAGCAATGAAGGCCAATTCTGTGTGTGGTGTTGTACAACTTGTTCTGAATGGTGCCTGTTTAGGTAGGTAACTGAAGAATTCTCTGGCATGTTGTTCAGGTTAGTTAAAAAAGCACCCGAGAAAATAAGAACCCTGAACGCTGTCAGCCAACAGTTTTACGATGTTTTAAGATTTGGTTTATATTCTCACAGTCAGCTAGCCTTGATTCAAAGCATTATAATTAAATACCAATGAATTATCTGTCCTTGTATGTTGTAACAACCGCACCTCTGCTGACTACTTCTTTCATAGTATCCCAGTAAGGATCATGGTGCTTTTGTGTTAAGTATGATTCTGTTACAAGGTTCATGATAAGTGAAAGCTGAACTAACCAGTGCTAATGGCCACACCCTTCACTGGTGCAACAGAACGTGAACAAGATCGATCCTTTATCCAACCCTATTGCCCTCCTGCTTAGAATTTCCCCAAAAAAGCGGATGCAAAATTCACAACCTTAAGAAATAAATGGTACGTATAAAATAGGTCCATATCAAAACTAAGCCCTTCCTGAGCAGTAAACTTTAAAATACAGTGTTTGCTTCATTTTGCAGTGCTAATTTTATTTGAAATATTTTTGCCAATTTTATTCTTTTTAATGTATTGGGGAGGTGGGAGATGTAACTTTTGTCACTAAATTTTTTTAATTTTTTATGTTATCACCACTTGTTTCTTTATGTTGAGGTTTTAACTCAAAATCTGTATTAATCTAGATGTGCTGATCAGTTGTAACCCTCATTGAAAGAAACTGCAATTGGCACATGCTTGATACTTACCTGATACCTCTGTCAGTTTAAGGGTTCATGGGTTACCACTCTTGGAAGGAAAAGCATGGCTAAGTTGCATAAGCTGTTTCTCATACTTCCCTTCATCTGACTTGCAGACAGAGCGTATCTGTCAAATGCTGCTCTTGGCCTCGCGTCTGAGAAATCTTCTACTTCTGCTGTATTTTCCTAAGGGAGTTGCAACTGTTAGTGCTTGTGCTTTGGCAGCCTATGATATTTTAGTTGCTTCCTAACAGCTTGAAAACGTGACTGACTAGAGAGATGTCCCTTGTCTTGGCCTGGCCTTCTTCTGGAAGGCAGGCTGAGTATTTTTGAGGGGTACTGAAATTGCCTCTCCCCCTACTGCACAGTTCTATGTTTTGCTCAGTTACTAAGGGCTATCCAAAGATGAATTAGAGTATAGAAACTCCTGTTTGGAGATGCTACTGAGTAATAAAAATTAGAAGAAGAATCCTGCTCTTCTTTAATACTGCTCTGTTTGTTTGAATCTGGGCAGGGAAGCAGTGCACAGTAAGCCAAAGTGTGAATTTATACAGCACAAGCAACCCTGTCAGAATTTGCTGTCTGGATATTTGTATCCAGTGATCATACAAATTAGATTACTACACCCTTTCAGAGACTGGAAATTTTTGCTCAGTGGGAGAAAAACTACAAAGTATTTAGAATGACTGTGACAATTCTCATCCTTGCCTAGTAAACCTTAATTTGAAAGTCACCGTCAACATTGATGTTTACCTGGTGTGGTTGCACGTCAAGCAATTCCGGCAGGAGAATCCACTATAATTGGCAGCCAGTTTATTAGTTCACAGGTTTTTAGGGATTAGATATTTATTTAATAACGATGCAATGAGAAAGTTCTATGATAGGGGAGGCTGTTTTGTCATCTAGGAAAGATTTGCAAAAGTATAGGCTGCACTAGGGGTGGAAAGGTCTTTATTACACTGCTTCTGACTAGCTAAACTTAAAAGGAGACATATTTGCTCATAGGACTGGAGTTCATCACACAGAAAAAGTAATTAAACTTGAATTGTTAGCCAACTACCTTAAAATGAAGGTAAGTCAATGCATGTTGCTCTGAGAAGAAAGAAGGAAATTATTAGTCATAATTATACTCAGTGTTCGAGAGAAATGCTTCACACCCCTTGACTCTGTTGCAAAGGGAGATAAAAAACTAAACAAAGTACCTTCAATATTGCTCTTAATGGCTCAATGTCCAGATGGAGATCAATAGCTATGGAAATTAGAGGAAAACAGATGGACTGTTTGGTGAAAGAGAAATTGGTTGGATGGTTGCCTCCAGAGGGTAGTGGTCAATGGCTCAATGTCCAGATGGAGATCAATAGCAAGTCATATCCCTCAGGGGTCCATACTGGGACCAATATGGTTTAACATCCTCACCAGTGACATAATGGGATCGAGTGCACCTTCAGCAAGTTTGCAGATGACAACAAGCTCAGTGGTGCAGTTGACACACCTGAGGGATGAGATGCCATCCAGAGGGACCTGGGCAAGCTTGAGAAGTGGGCCCATGTGAACCTTATGAGGTTCAAGAAGGTCAAGTGTGAGGTCCTGCACCTGGGTCAAGGCAACCCCCAGTATCAATACAGGCTGTGGGATGATGTGATAGAGAGCAATCCTGAGGAGGACTTGGAGATACTAGGTACAAGGAAGAATTTTTTTACATTGAGGGTGGTGAAACACTGGAACATGTTGCCCAGAGAGATGGTGGGATGCTCCATGCCTGGAAACATTCAAGGTCAGGCTGGGCAGGGCTCTGAACAACCTGATCTAGTTGATGTCCCTGCTTATTGCAGGGAGGATGCACTAGATGACCTTTAAAGGTCCCTTCCAACCCAAACTCTTCTATGATTCTAAGGTCCCTCAGTAACTGAGTGCAACCAATGAGATTCAGTTAAATATGCACTTACAACAAACTTGCTGATTTTAGTTTTAACTTAGGAACTGTTCAGCAATAGGTCAGAAAAAATTTGCGTTGAAACCTTGGCTGTGTTATTGTTAAAAGTTGTTACAGGTGAAGCTGGCAGGCGTGGCTTGTCATTAAAGTTACCTAACACATTCCTTTCTGAGCCTTTTTTAATGGTTAGTGTATAAATTCAAAAAATTGGACCTGAATTCTCCATGGCTGACATCAGCCTTAGGTTGATTTTTTGGGGAAAGTTTCTGTAGGCAAAGAACAAATTTAAGGCAAAACATATTGTTTAACCAATGGTTAAAAAAACAATCTTATAACCATCTTTTTGAGAAGCTGGGGAGCCTGAGATCAGGAATCCACTTAAATCTGGCTGTATCATAGGGCTCTGAAAATTTCCTATTGTACAGTCTCTATGGGAGTTTGGCAGCAACAGTCCCTGAAGACACCATCTGCGCTGGCCATACTCTAAAGCCCAGGGGTCTGGGCTGAACAGGGGTTTTCCTTATGTTTGACCTCCAAATCTACCTGTGGCTGCTGTGGTTTATCTGTTCTGCCTTCCTAGCATCTTTGCGGCTCTATTTTATTTGTACTGGACCAAGCAGCACTGATGTTAAGAAAGCCAGACGGGAGGAATTTGAACCAATGAAGCTGAATAATCATGGCACTTTGGATATCAAGCTTCACTTACAGTGATACACAGCAGAGGTCTGGAGCTTTTTGGAGGAAAAAACATCAGGATTTGGAAATGGTCCAAATGTGGGTTTTGGAGGAAAGAAGAAAGAAAAAGAAAAA
>VZZY01017171.1:0-111337 GCA_013400335.1 Eurystomus gularis
GGATTTTCCTATGAATGTATATACCTTGCATGTGAATAATAGACATCTTGATTTCTTTTTTCCCCATTTGGTCTGACTGCTTTTCCTCAGCATGCTAATGGTGATGTCTGGATTTCTATGTAATTCCTAATACCACTGCATACACTTAAGATTCACCTCCTAGTTTCAATTCAGTGGAATCCCAGTTCTTTTTGTCTGTAAAAATCCACTTTTCACTGATGCTAGATGGTTACTAATGTTCAGTCAGTCTTTTTTTGGATAAAAATTCAACAGACGTGTTGGTAACAAGTCATGAATGCAATGTGTTCATCACATTGAACAGGGCCAATGAGATTGTCGATGAGATTTTGGAACACTGAGGTAATGTGATTTCCTGAAAGAGGTGAATGTATTAATATTTGCAGAAGAGCAAAATACTGGAAAAAGCAAATAAGGAAAAATTTAATACACATTTACATATCTGTATAAATTTGGGCTATTTATGTTATCCATTGCATATGTTTACAAGCATGGCTAGATGAACCAAATGTTTCTTAAGTCGCAGTAGAAAAATCTAGTAAGAATGTTCATTATCTTAAGAAATAACTTGACAGTTATCCATCTAAACTATTCCAGACAAGCAAAATCTTGCATACTGCCCTTTAAATTATGATAATGTTGATTGCTGCAGCTTTTGAGTGTGGGAATTTTTTAATATTTTAAAGCAAACAAAAAAATTAAATTATTTTACTGTAGTAGAACTAAATTCTTTATACCTTCTGAACAAGTAGTTGGTGAAAAAATTCATGCTTTTATCTGCAGAGACTGTGTATCGTCCCATTTCCTTCTCCCTTCACAGAATAACTGTGTGGGCATTAATTAAAAACAGAGAACAAGAATAAGCTGAAGAATATACTTCAAGTATATCTTCATGTTCTGTCACAGCTAACGTTACTCTTCTGTTTCTAGTACTGGAAAACTACTGCTGTTCCTTTACAAGGCACCATGCAGGACATCAAGTGATAATTTCCGATATTCACATTAACATTCACACTTGGTCAGTCTAGTATCTTGTAGTAACATGTATATAGCCAAGTACTGAATTTGATCCACTTGTGTCAGTCTCTGTAGAAATTAATGCCAAGGTGATGATCCCATTTCCAAAGACCTTGGGAGTTTTAGTACCCTGTTGCACCCAAGGATGTATGTATATGGCACAGGAAAAATATTTGACATATTTACTGTTTCCCAAAGATCACCTGAGCATTCCTGTCTAAGAGCTTCCTTGCTATTGCACAGACATAGGATATAGGTCATTTGTCTCGTGGTTTTTTTTCTCATATACTGTATCCCCTTTGTGTATTTAATATCAGTACCTTTTAGAGAGGATCAAGTAAAAACTGATACATGATAAATATTCGTTACCTCATTAACGTGTTCCCCGTGGATGCTCAGGTTTACTACCATGAGGAGGGGAGCATAACAACTGATTTTCAAATCAGATTAAATATCCACCTCTAAATAACAAATGCGTTTTCAAGCTAACCAAAGGTTAAGCTCTGCTAGAAACAAGAAATCTGGATGAAGAGCCATTCAAAGGTTTGAAAAACAGATTCCCTTATGTTTTTTGACAGCATGGTCCAAAATAAGGTGCTCTGTACATCATTAAAATAAATTACTTTTAAGCTGTTTTGAACATTACACTTTGTGGTTTAGCAAGCTCCGTCTGAAACAATATCTCTGACGTAGGTAAGCCGAGTGAAAATACACCTCTTTTTCTTAACAAGATAAGAATTCTACCCTCAGTGTGGAATGCATAGATTGTTGAAGGAAACTATTTGAGTCAGCATCCAAAATATTATTTTATTTCATTTGTGAGGTACAACGTGTGTAAGTTGGAATTTCCAAATAGCTTTTTTTATACACAGTTTTTATTTTTTACATTTTTTTTAAAATCATGTAGGTGCTTTGTAATGACTTTGCTTTCCTGGTTCTTGTTTGTATAGCATTATCATCAAGTAACATATCCTTCTTTCATATGTAAGAAGCAATAGAAATCTTTTATTCTAGTAGTTCTTCCAGGAAGGGAAACCTGTCTGAATTGATCAAGCCCAAGCAGTGGCCTGTGTGAGTACAGAAATAGATTAGTTTTCCCTTATTAAAAAGCTGTATTATATTAATATTTTATTTTAATTAGGATAGATACATTCATGCTTAATAATCCTTATGCATTTAATAGTCTTGACAGTCCTGGATGACATGTATCTTTCTCTGGCTTCCCATCAAATACCACAATATTACAGAGTAACTGTGTTGGAAATAATGTAGTTTAGCTTGTGACTAGCATCACAAAAGATCCCCACTACAGCACTGTCACTAAATTATCTCACCCATCTCAGTACACTTTCTACTTTAGATCTTTCATACGACTTGTTTCTAAAAATGACATCCAAAGATCTTACTTATTACAAGACCATCTGGATTGTAGATATGTAAAAGAACTCTTAAATTTGCAAGCATGAATTAATTAAAGAAAAGGTTCAGCTTCATTGGGTATGTACTGTTTCTTGCTTTTCCTTAAGTCGTGCTTTATAGCAACCATAGATAATGCAGTTAATTTCATAGGTAAATGTTTTTCTGTTTGAGTGGGTGTTTTGTTGTGTTTTTTTTTTTTAAACACCTTAAAATTATAGTAAATAGACAACAAAATTTAAATATTAATGAGAAAGTATTTCAGCATGCTGATCTCTTGCACGCTTCTACATCTCATCCCGTGCTGTTGCTGTCTCACTTCCACATTAGAGGTAATTTTTCTGCTTTATGATGCAGAATTCTTATCATTGATGTGAATTCTAAAAAAATTGATAGACTTGAGAGAGGCTGAGAGAGTAGGAAACATGACAGTGGAATAAATAAGGGACAAATATATGCTGGCAGATTTGGGTAGGAGAGTGCTAAATAATGGGACTGGTAATGAGCAGGTAACTCTAAGGTACCGAGTGTCCTGGAGAGATCAGTTTATTAGAGTTTGGATAAGGAGAGCGGAACTGGAATGAAAAGGATGAGAGCTGGAGACTAAGAAAATGAGATTTGGAACAAGAACCAAAGAAGGGGGAAAAGTAGAAATGTATTACGGACATGTTGGCTGTGAAGACAGAGAAATGATTGTGCTTGTGTGGAAAAACTGTATATATTAAAGAAATTTTTTTTAAGAGCTGGAATGAGCCTAAGATTCCTGTATCTTGCCTTTCCACTCTTGTCAGGAAATACCTGTGACACTCCCCAGCTAGAATGTGCCATTCTTGGCAGGGTTATTCCATGAGAAATATAACAACGTACTGCTTTTATTGCATGAGATAAAAGTACCTCTTTAAGGTAACTAGCGGAGTGCTGTCTGGAGCAGCCTTGTTGGTGATCTACGTGCATATAAATATGACATGATATAATGGAACTCCTGTTATTCATAGTCTTTAAAACACAGAAAATTATGCACAGGCTTCTCTTTCCCTGTTGTTCATTCAGTGTCAAATTAGCTCCCTTGTCTGTATACATATGCATTATGATACTGTCTGTAATTAAATAAGCATGTGCTGTGGTTTCTACCAAACTGCTGTGATGATTTGCAGATAAATCAGGGCTAGGAACATGCCTTGGATTTAAATCAAGAATGGTGAAGAAAACTGTCATCTCTGGGGCAATAAAGTTAATGAAGAAGTTGGAAGTATAGGAAATGAAGCAAGGATTTGCAAGAGTAAATGTGGCCTTGTGGTAAAATGTGGTGAGTTGGATTCTGCCCAGTGATTGCTAAGGCTAGCTTGGGACAGGATGCCAAGCTTAGCTTTTTATGTTAAATGTAGATACTGAGACTTTCAAAACCCAACTGCATAACAAATCGGATTCCAAGTGAAAATTATAAATTTCTTCAAGTTTCACCTTTATCACTACATGGTACCAAATCCAGAGTTTTCACAAATAGCCACTGACTGTGTGATCTTCCTTTTCTGCATACTTATTTTGTGACCCTCCAGATCCATTCTGGACTCACAGCTTGGAATCATGGAACCACAGAATGGTTTGGGTTGGAAGGGAAGGTTGGAAAGTTGCTCTAAGCCCCCTCCAACCTCATCTTGAACACTTCCAGAGAGGGTCATCTACAGCCTCTCTGAGCAGCCCGTTCCAGTGCCTCACCACCATCACAGAGAAGAGCTTCTTCCTTACATCTGATCTAAATCTATGCTCTTTCAATTTAAAGCCATTACCTCTTGTCTTATAACTACATGGTAAAAGGTGTCCCTCCAGATTTCTTGTAGGCCCCTTTTAGGTACTGGAAGGCTGTTATAAGGTCTCCCCACAACTTTCTACAGGCGAAACAACCCCAACTGCCTGTCCTCATAAGCAAGAAGTGTTCCAGCCCTCTGATCAGCTTTGTGGCGCTCCTCTGGTCCCACTCCAACAGGTCCCTGATCTTCTTGTTGAGGGCCCCAGAGCTGAACATAACACTGTGGGTGGGGTCTCACAAGAGTGGAGGAGAGGGGACAGAATAACTTCCCTCGACCTGCTGACCACACTTCTTTTGATGCAGCCTGGGATATGGTTGGCTTTTTGGCTGTGAATGCACATTGCCAGGTCATGTTGAGCTTCTCATCCACCAACACCAATAAAAGATGTACTTTAAACACATGGTTCTGTCTTAATAAGATTAGCTCTTATTGTAATGTGATTAGGTATTTCAATTTATTGATAGTTTTAATTTTAATCTTTCTATGCATCCATCTGTCAAATAGAGGAAAATAAAAATGAATTAAAACATACAACACTAATGCTGAAGCAAGAATATCAGTTAAAAACCCTTACAGAAATCACTCTTTCTTCAGTGCCGTGTTGGTATGGTGTAAGGTCAAAAATGTGTGAGGTCACAGATGAGACTAAAACCAAAAAGTATCAGACCCAGAATCATGATTCATTTCATAGCATCAAAGGATAGTTCAGGCTGGAAGGGTCCATTGCTTTCCTGGTAAAATGCTGAAGTGTTTCCTTAGAGCCACTCTGAATCTGTTTTGTTTCAACTTGTGCGTGTTACCCGTTGTCATCCCACCATGTGCTACTGCGAAGAGGCTGGGCTAATGCTTTAATGTTGAGGTGGTTTTCTCTGTTATTATCTACTGAGCTTCACTTAAAAGGTGGAAAAGTAGGCCCATTTTTAGGCACAGTACTATGTAAAGCAAATTTTGTTAGGACTTTGACACTCTAAGAGGCATGGGGAGAACCCGGGGGGGAATCTTGCAATCTTTAATTGAGACTACCATGGGTACAGTTTCTTTGTGCAGAGAGGAGTAACTGCATTTTACGTTAATATATTCTGAAGATATTAAAAAGAATCCTAGCTCTTGAGTAGTGGGACAGGTGTGTTTCCTAAATCTTAAATAAGAGAAACACACGTTCTTTTCTTATGATTGTGTGACCTTCCTCCTCGTGAGTTCACATGTGTGCTGCCCTAATTCTTGTACTGTTAATTTTAGTGCTTATACAGTAGCTTGCCCAGTTGCATTATGCAGAAGAACAAGAGGTTTTTTTTCTATTTGCAGGTGAATGATCATAAAGGCTTGAACAACCTGGGTTGTTTGGTTTTTTTTTTTTGGTTGAGACATATTTTCTGCTATGGTCTTTTTTTCCCAGAATGTTATTGACTAAATTTCTGAACTATCTGAAGTTGATGGAATGCAGCAATTGTTGGAATGCTGCATGAAGCAGTAAAGACTAATAGCTGTTTCTCCTGAAAAAAGTTAATAGGGATGTCTGTTCATTGTATAGATTCAATAGCTTTGAAATCTTACACTGAGTGTTTGTAATGAGAAGTCATTTTTAGTAAAATAATGAAGTTGTTTGCTCATTTGAGGAGACTCACCCCTCTTGCATCAGCCTAGAATTTTACCTTTTCAGTGAGATCGATTTGTTACAACATAGATTTTCAATAATGCAAAAGTGCTTTTGCAGAATTAGTGTTCTCTGCAGTGATTTTTCTCACTGCACCTTGCATGATGTGTGGGGTGTTTTTGCTTGGTTGGTCGCTGAGGTTTTTTTTGTATCTGTGCAGAATGAGACACTTTTCCCCTTTTGTTCCACTTGCTTTACTTCCCTACTGTTTCCTGCAGTTGCTTGAAGTTTGCTGAGGACAGAGGGTCTCATTCAGAGTCCTCTGAGGTCAGGAGAAGAGCCCTTTCATTTGAAGATGTATTGCATCTGGCCCCAAAATCTTACTTTAAGTTGACATGTAAAAAACAAATCAGGAACATTAGAAGTCAGTTACTGGCTTGAACTTTATAATGCAAACAGCCAAAAAAAAAAAAAAAAAAAAGGGTTCTACTGTCTACACTTTTTAGATTGAGGTCTTTGAGAAAAGTAATCTCTTTAAAATTAAATAATGATGTCCAGCCTAGTGTTAGAAGCTTTGGCTGAATTTGGGCTTAAATTTGCCCATGCAGGTGACATAAACCTGTTTTTTCCACATTGGTCTTATGTTCTCTCTCACTCACATGAGCAGCATCTGTGTCACTTCAAGCTGGGTTTGTATGCCATACTACCCTTGACAGTTGGTTCATATATCATTTAAGGCACCCTTTCTCCCTGCATCCAGATGTGCAATGTTACAGTATCGTCTTGTGCACCCCAGGAATCCACCTCTCTGACCTCCTCCATGTCCACCTCGCACTCGGTGCATGTATGCTTGCCATCTCAGGGTCAGGTACATGAGGCATTACTTCATGTCTGTGAGAAGCTGTCTCCCAGGCTTTACATTAAATCATTTAAGTCTTCTGGGCAAAATGTGGGTCTTCCAATATGAGGCCCCTGTATTAAATAGGGGAAAGTAACTTTTAGGATGCTTTTGAAACAAAAGACAAAGGAAGAACAGGATAACTCCATGTTCAAATGATCAATACTCAGTTATATTGTGAACTCTATCAGAAAATAAATTGAGGTATTTGTTTTCTGTTTAGTGACTTTACTCAAATTTTCCCTTAGATTTTGTACTGTTGCAGTTGGAATGGCTGGTGAAGAACAGATGTAATTTGTTTCTCATGTGACTTGCAGTGAGCTAAATAGAGTGACACAAAGTACAGATTTATTCCGGAAAGCAGACCGTGAGCGTTCTGCATTATATAGATATAATAATTGGTGGTGCAAGTTATCTGGTAATTTTTTTTATTGGTTTTTTTTTTTTTTTCTTTTGTCATCTATTTCTTTCTTTGACCTCTTTGTCAGTATTTACCCCCATCTCTCTTTGTCTCTGCTGTCTGGGAAGAGGCTTGTTGAATGTTGCATAAAAGCAAAACTGTTGATTTAAGAACAATTGTTAGTGACATCTATAGCAGGACACACTTAAAAAGGATTTAAACACTGTTTGCTTTTTTTTTTTTCCCAAAAACTTTGTTTTAATTAAAATACTAGGAAAATGTATTATCTATTCCTGTGAAACTAGAACCATCTTTGAGAAGGTGACAAATAGGATGCTGGAATTGGAAGATTTCAAAATGGAAGATTTCTCAGTGTCTTGTAGAAAAATTGCACCTAGAGTGTCTCATTCCACTATTTTTGTGAAGTTCTTCCATAATTAACTCTGTCCATCTGCTTCTTTTTTTTTGCACTGCAGCTTGTGGCAGAAATTATTGAATTCAATATAGCAAAATCATTAACTCCCAATATTTTGATGAACGTTGCAACTGGCATTTCCTGGAACATCTCTGGCAGACTGTGCTATGTTATATTTTGGGAGAAAGAAGACACATTCATGGATGGACATGGCTCACTCCAGTAGGCTACATTCAGTCTCTTAAACTGAAGATGACCCTTTACTCTTTCTGTGCGGTGGAGTTACGTCATGTATGTGCAGGCTTAGATTTTAATGTTCCCTTCAAAGAATGCTTCTTGACTGGAACTGCTGGCAAACATACTTACAAGCTCTTTAGCAGCCATTTAAAGGCAGGAAGAAAATCTAAAGCTGATAAAATGTAACCTGTTTCTTTCCAATTCTTCCTCCTCTATGTATGACAGGAATGAGTCTCGCACCATCTAGCTGGATAGCTGCTATGTCAGACAGCATGAATTAGAGGTCACCTCTTATCATTCAAAGTCATCCATTGAAAGCTCACAAAGAGATCCTGGCAGCCTCTTTTTCTTTCTTCTTTATTGCTGAAAATGTCTGAAATGGATCACCACAAAGCCACCTGGGATATCAAGGGAGGGACAGCTGCAAACCGTGCCACTAAGTGCTGATTCTGGAGTTCCATAGCTTTTCTTAAGATGTGTGTGATCCCCATTCAAACTTCATTGTTGAAAGCAGGTAGGGGGATATAAATTACAGATAAATACAGTAATAATACAGATAAATATCTGTAATTTACTACTGAAGTTTGTGGAAAAAGGTTTGGGATTGTTTTTCTTTTTATTTTATTTTACAATTTTTTTAGCGGAGTACTTCCCTGATAGCAATCCCTGGTGCCGAGTGAGATACTTACTTCTAGGATATGCGTTCAAAATGATGAATAAAAAAACTTTATTCCGACACTTCTGTTTGAAGTACACTTTTCTTAAACATTAGTTTACAACATCTGTACCTTAATCCACATGTTCATTTCTTCCATCAGGATATGAACTGAGCAGTACTTTTGCTTTGGGGCAGTTTTCTGCTAGGAGATGTAATTCAGAAGCAGAGTGCTTGGATATTTTAGAGCACCGACAAAGTAGGGATTGTCATTCTGGTAAAGTAATGGTTTCCTTGGATTTTATACATAATCAGAGACTGGCTTTATCAGTCCTGAGAGCCTTCAAACATGAAGCATCTGAAAGACTCTTATCCAATGGCAGGTGCTAGGATATGTTAGCTTGGGAAATGCTGAGCAGAGGCTCAGTGAAACATAAGGGCAGCTCTTTCATTATTCACTCTGGTTTGTAGACAAACCAGGAGCAGCACTGTAATGATTCTTCAACTGTTATTATATATGAGAGATTTATTGGGGCCAAATGCTGTTAGAAAGTGAAGTTGCTTTGGCTAAAATTAGCTTTTATATCTTTGTGCAAAACAACCTATTGAGGAGATGATCTCCCCACTTCTCTGTTGACAGTAAGTGCCCAAAGCCCACACCTGTTTTTAGTAATCAGTAAGTTTTATCTTGCAGCTTTAATAAACAAATATTTATCTTTTTAGGAAGCTGTTTTCCTTTGTGTTCAAGGGGAAAGAAACTAATGATGTGTACAAAGAGTGGAGTTCTTCTTTGGAAGGAGTCCAGAAGCCTCAAACTCCAGCGTTTAAGTTCAGAAAAGTTTACTTCAGTGTTTCCATGGAAGTGCTAGTATTCATCTAAGACTTTCACACAAACAGTATCAGTCTTGCTGAAACTGTAGATGGTGATATTCTCTGAAACTCTTCCTCTCACTAGGCTCAACCCTGCCAGATGCTCAGCAACACTTGAAAGAATCTGGGCTGCTACTAACCTTAGTCGGAGTCCGAGGTGCACAGTATGTTATATGGCAGGATCTGCAGTCACCCTGTTCAGCCCATGTTGCTATACTAAGAAGCTTACCAATGAAGCTTCAACAAAGGGGCGTGTATGTGAATTGCTCTTCTAAAAGGAGTGTCAGCTTCCTTTTTCTTTGGAAACTTGTCTGCTTTTATAATTATTGCCACTATGGAAATAATTTTTTAAGATGCCTATTCTATCAAGAATCATTGATGTTTAACAATATGCTGCTTATCACTGAGAATAAAACTTCTGTATGCAGGTAAAGTTTCATAATGTACTCTGTGATTGTCAGCCATGACGGCTTTACACATCATCTAAACTGAGGAGTCTGTTTGACTTCACGTGGATTTCTGATCAAGTTGTTAGGAAAAATAATGCCAGCATTTTTTCTTTTCTTTTCTTTTTTTTTTTTTTTTAAGACCAGTCTGCAGGCATAGCCCTGCCTGCTTGCCGCATTGACACAGGGAGTTAAAACTAGGAAGCCTGTATTCAGATCCCACTCTCATGGCAGTTCCAGCTGTGGCCTTGGAAAGGCACTTCAGTTTATGTTCATAAAATACCTCTGTTTACCTAACTTGCAGTAATATTGTGTGGCATGTTTTTTTCAAACTAGAAAAAGATTAAACTCCTCTTTCTTCTTTTGGAAAAAAACCATCTTCCTTGAAACACCAAAAACGTTTTGAACCTGAAGAAAGTGCTGTAATTGCTAATTACTGTTGTATGTTAGTAGTGCTAATGAACATACTTCTGAAGCCTATTACTGCTACCAGAAGAGCTCCAGGCTGGTAATAATATATCTAAGAATTTAAGTAGACTACTTATGTGTTTATACAGCAAAAGTACTTTTGAAATATAACAGCAATGTACTATCATTTCACATTATATGTTGCAGCATAGGAAATTTAATCAAAACAGCAAAATGTCAACAGAACAGCTTACAAGCTTTAAGGTATTCATGCATTTCAAGCATGAGGAGTTTTCAACAGCAGTAGTCTCTCCCACAAAGATTTATTCCCTCTGAAGGCTTTTTCATGGCTCATAAATAGTGATGGATGAACTTAATTTTTAGTTTAATCTCTTTCTTTTCAGCTCAGTAATTTCTTTTTTACTAGCAAAAAATTAGTGAAAAAATGGAACAGCTCACCAGTCATTAGTGACTGTGTATGTTACATACTGTGCATACACCACAACAGGTTGCCTGACTTTTGGGAGTGGGAAGAAAGTCTTCCTTAAAAGATTTTTTTTTTTTTTTTTTTAAGCAGCATTGTAATATTTATTGCATACAATGTCTGACTATAATTTTCTCTTCCTCCAAATAAACCTGTTTCAAGGACAACTTTAAACTTTTTCCCACCTATTATAATCCATCTACTGCTCCAGTGCCTTATGCTAATATTCAAAACATTTCTTCTCTGATTAACTGAGGGTTTGTGTATGAGAGAACTGGGCCCTGCTGTGGTCTTGAGTGAAACCTGATTCCCTCTTCAGCTGACTAAAAACTAGTGTTCCATTTTTTCTTGGCAGGTTGTTCTTTCATTATATCACCATACTGAAGTTTTTGGAACCACAGAAAACTTTTTCTTTTCACTCAAGTAATGTTTTTGTGTAGCCCAGTGGGCAACATTGTGTGGGCTTAGGGCCATGCTAGATGTTCTGTGCAGCATTTTCCATCCTGCATTTATGGTTGCTTTGTATTGGCTCAAGAACTAACATAAACCATTGTGTCCCTTTAATACATTTGACAAATGTTTTTGACAGCAAGCCTTGCAATCTGTGGAGTTCAGTGTATTTAGAACTTTCCGGTTCTTCCTTTTGAAGGAATCAGCTATTTGAACTAGTTTTCTTATCACAGTAGAGAAAAAAAAAAAAAAAAAAGTAGAAAAAGAGAGCACAGGTATTTGTGTACAAAATAATTGTTGCTCTTTTGAAGAGCCACATTGAAAAACTGGCCCTTAAAATGGCAGCTTGAATAAAGCACGAAATTACCTTTGAGCAAAGACAGTGAAATGGCAGACTCAACTTTGATTGAGGAGTGTGTGCACTGCTTCCTTCAAACCATGCTTAAGGAGACTGTGATAGTCACTCACTGGACCTTGCCAAAAATGGAGTAGATTTTTCCTACAGCCTTTGAACTCACGTATGATATTACAGTTGACACCTCTCTTCAGCTTGTGTCCCCAAACTCTTATCTTTAGGAAAGCTTTCTGATAATGGAGCAAAATGTGTAATATTTTGATGACAAAAAACTCCAGGTAGGCACTGGGGTTGTATCATTTTAGCTAGGAGATTAGTTATCCTATAATTTCCCTCAATATGAGTATTCATTTGTTGGACAAAATTGCTGCTATATAAAAGTTAGGATGAATATAAAAATGTTTTCCAAAGGTAATGATATTGTAGTTACTGAGTTATACTTGCACGTTGTAAAGGAACTCATGGGAACAGTTCTTCCTCAAAGTTTAATTCACCCTTAAGAAAAGACACAGGAAACGCAATATTTAAGTCCTAGAAGAGCACTGAGCTAGAGCTATGTGAACAAAATCCATAGAAACCTTATAAATAACACGCATTTGTAACAGCAGAAATATGCAGGGCCTTTAAAGACTTACAAAAGAAATATGACACAGCTGCTGCAGCACCTGTGGTGTTGTAGCATCATGAATTTACTTTTTAACATAGGAAACTATTCTTTTCCCCAGACTTATTGCCACTCTTTTTTTCTAAATATGGCTAGAAGTATCAATTTTAAAATGCATCTTAAAATAGTACTTTTCCTTTTCTTTCTTACCTTCCTGTTTTGTTGTTATTGTTGGTTTTTTTTGTTGGCATTTTCTCCCCAACACAGTTCTTTGCAGTGAGAATCTGCCACGCATGGTAAAACCACAGCCCAGGGCCCCACATGAAAACAAAATTAAATGTGATTTTTTTATTTATTTTTTTTTCCTATACCTTCTGGTAACTAGCTCCTCTCCCAGCTCAGGTTGCTGGAAAACTGCTGCTAAAATACATGCAGATAAATGTTATTTGTTCAGAGGATCCACCGTGCTGTTGTCATGTGGTTGAGGTGCAAGTGCTTGAATGATGCACTCCATCCATCTGTCATGCTGAGATGCCCTCTGCAAGTGGTGTTTATCTTTCTGGACTTATAGGGGCTCCTGATAAGCAACATATGCAGGTTCTCTTAAATCTTGAAGGTGAGTGCAGACAGTTTGAGTCATCACTTATGTCCCAGACTTTTCCATCCCTGTGCCAAGGCCACCAGCTCAAAATATGGAAAGATCCTGTGCTCTTACATAGTTACAACAGATGTCAAATCCTCTACCTATTGCTGGATGGTTTCTAGTCTTACTTGAAGGAATGGCAGTGAGTTACATATGGGGGGACTTCAGCTAAATCACACTGACATCAACAGGTGTTTTTTCTGTGTATTTTGGAACACAACCAGGATTTTAGTCCAAATTTTAAGGGCTTAAAAGGAGTCTGCTAGTAAAGAGAAACTCATGTTAATAAGCTAAGTCTTGGAGTCTGTCTGAATTAAAGTTGAGTCTTATTACCTATTTTCTAAGATACTTGTGCTTTGAGTTTATGTAGAAATGCAGATAAAAAGAGTTTCAATTCCTCTGTGTAGAGAGGGTACACGAGGAGAATACAGACAGCACTTATCAATCGTTACTGTGCCAAACTATCATAATATTTAACACAGAGATAACCAGACCCCAGGCAACCATTAGGTTTAACACACAAGAAAAGAAAAAATCTCAAGTACTTTAGAGGTAAAATAAAAGTTATTTGTGTTTTCTCCCTCTCTCCTTTTGCTGGCCTATTTCTGATTTGTTCCACTTGTTCTAAACAGCACAGGCAAGAGAGAGGCAGTTTGGACAAATGTGTAGAATCTAATCTGTCATCAGTGAAAATGTTGGATGACATTTGTCTCATTGTGTTATATAATTTGTTTTGCTGAATTCAGAAGGCTAAACTGTGATGCTCCTCCTGACTGTCAGAACAACACCCCCTGACTCTAGCAATTTGCCTCAGAGCATCCTTAAGAGGTCCCTCAGATCATATACCATTCAGGAATCAGCTGGTTTACCTGCTTGGAGGTCCTATTTAGCTGAGTCACATTGAGAGCTTCAAATAATGTGCGTTCCTAGACATGACCATGCATAGCTGCAGGTACTGAAAAGAAAAGTTGCTCTAAATTTCTAATTATTCTTACTATTGGAATAATTTAATAGTGTAATAGAAGAATAATTCAAGTACTGAATTCCAATTATTTAATTATTCAACTATTCTAAGCATAACTATTTTAGCTATTCTAATAAAACCAAATACATGAAATCAGAGGTCTGTCCTATGTATAATATAATGTTATTTTTACTAATGTCTTAGATTATAGCTCAAAATGAGCATAACAAATTGGGGAAATGACTTGAAATTAAGATGAAATTCTGAAAAGACTGCTGCAAAATGCTGCGCTTAGGAAACCAAATAGATAGGCATGATTGACTGGGCACCAATTTGGAGATTACACTGCATCACAATCAGAACAGATTACTCTAGGTTCCTCACTAAAGTACAAGTTGAGGATATGTTATATAGTTGCAAGGAAAGGTATGTAGCATTCTGGTCTGTAGTTGTATGTAATTGCAGCAGTTCCAGCAGGAAAGTAATTTTTCATTTTATGCCGTTTACCAGTAGGACCTTATCTGCACAACAGCATTCATTTCTGAACACTTTAAGAAAGTTGTAAATATGTAAAAAGGTTTTAAATTGCAATAGGAATTATGAGAACTTTAGGAGACCTGATTTTTGAAGAAAGATTGAAAGAAAATAATATATATTTGTTATGAAAAATGATGACACATTTGTGTTGCTTGTGCAAAGCTCTTTGAACTTTGAAAGAACTCGACTGAAGTCGGAGGATTACGCTAGATATCTTTGCCTGTGTGAGGTGATAGCAGGAGATGGGCAGTATAATTGTTCCTTTTTTACTCTTTTTGGGTTGAATTTCTATTTGGGTATTGCATGGAGCCCACTTTTGGTGCCTCTATCTTAACACACAGAACAATATATAGAAATTGAATTGTCTTCTGTCTGAGCCTCATCAAAGTGCAAAACCTCATTGCTGCACCCAGATCTTTTCAATCTGGAGGTACTCTATCAGGGAAGATGGTTGTACACATTCTCTTCTGCCTTCTTTGCATTTTTAAAATTGCCCTGGTATGCTAGTCCTCTGTCATAGCAGGCAGGACAAACTATCTGTCACTTTATCTTTCTATGAATATACGTATGTGGGTTAGGGATACTAGTGAAAAAAGCCTCTTCATACCCCATAATGAAAATGATCATCTGAGGTAATTTAACTGACTTTCAGATCTGAACATCCTTGAAACATTGCCACTGAATCTTTAAATCATTTTCTCATCTTCTCATAGGATTTATTAAAAAATCAGGAGACAGTCTGATGCTCATTGACACCAGCATTCTAAGTTGTTATTTTTATCCACAAGAACTTTTCATCTTTTTTTAATCTTATGATATGATATACCATAAAAAGGGAAAACACTTCTTTGACTGTAATATTCAAGGACAACAAGGAGTGGTTTGGGTGGCACTTCCTAGGGTAGATAAACTGTTGAAGCAGACATGTTCCATTATTAGCAAAAAAATTACTATCACTTGAGAGAGATGCTGAGGGGAAATATTTCTCGCAGAGCCTTCTGCTAGAAGGCTTGGTCCAACAGAGTGAGCTAGCAACATGGGGGTTTTTAACACCCCCACCCCCCCTTTCTCTTCTCCTGTTGCCTCTTATTTTAGGTTGAACTTCTAGTTATGTAATGAGCTGGAACTAACTTCTGATCCTTCCCTCTCAGAACACATGATGATGATCTGGAGAGTGTAAATTCAATTCTTACCATGGTAAATGTTGTAATTAGCAAAATGTCTCTGGAATTTGAAAGGCGGGAAAAGGTCTCATTGAGCAAACTTGTTATTGTTCGTGAGAAAAGGAAACAAAATAGAGAATTAAAACTGAAATCAGTGGTATGTTAGAAAGCAGGACATTTTTCAAGGCCTTAGCATTTGATAATTACACTGACTTTATGATATTTAGATTATAAGGGGTCACTGAGAGGGCTGATGTAAGAGAACTAATAGAGGGTAAAGAAGTAGAAACCCTTTAGCAATTGCTTTATATGGATTTATGTAACAAATCTCATTTCAGATTAAGTAATTGTTTCTCAGCTCATAGTTTTCAACTATACCAGTAGATAAGGATTTTACTTTCAGCTTCGTTAAAACCGTATGTCTACCAAATTAGCAATTTCAACGCTATTTAGCCAACGATGTCTTGCATTTAGAGTCACATTCCTTCTATGAGGTCTTGTCTATGAAATATGCATTTTTCCAATATAACAGGCTACCACTAGCAATTGGCCCTTTTTGTCTGTCTCAGTTCATCCTTTGTACTTGCCACCAAAACAGCCTGAGGAAATAAAAGCAAAATATATTTACATATATAGCCTATGTTGACTAAGCTGAATTAAAAAGGCCATTTGATCTTATGTGAGTTAGCATATAAAAATAGCTGTATAGTTTGATAATATTGATGGTACGGCACCTACGGGTGTCTGCCAGCTCTTTGACACTCTTTCTATAGATCTCACACTGGGAATGATCATGGGACTTCTGCCTATATACAATGGAAGGAAAGGTACCTTAATAGGTACTTACTATCCTGTTAGTGAAAGCACGTAACAATTCAATAATTGTAAATGGACTAGTTAGTGCTCACAAAATGCCTTGCACTAGCAGAACTTTCTGAGTAGTAACTGTTACCTGATGGGTGAAAGCTAACATTTAGGTACGTCACCCCAAACATTTGTTATTTCATCATCAGCCTGCATGGTTGAAGGATCTGCTAGCTAATCTGAAAAATGAACATCTAATTTAGTATCACTGCAAGAACAGTCTTGGTTCAGTGATATGAAAATAATAAATAACTATGTATTTAATAGGACATCATTTGGTATCTCAAGTATAAGTTGAAAAAAGACATTATTCAAGATAGTATCTAAGTGGTAAATGCTTTTTGTAGATTGCAATAGCTTTTGGATGCATCCACACTTGGAATCTTTTTCTTTTCTCAAGTTTATTTTTCTAGCTGATATTGTAGTGTTTTGGTGGGTATTTATGTGTACGAAAATACTGACAACTGAAAGGAAGAAGGGAAGATATTTCTGTTTACAGGTACTTACTAATTTTCTCTCTGTCTTTTTATTGTGCTGGTTTCTGATCTGCATTTGATTAGAACAGCACTGTCTTCTAAAAATATATGACACGAAAGATGTGCCTGGAAAACAGGGTTTAACCGTAGGTGCTATTAAGATATGTATCCTAAGAATTTTTTTTTGGCTAAGCAGTCTGTTTCCCCACCCCAAATAATAGGTTTATACAAGTCAGTTTAGCTAGCTAGAGTTAGGCATAGGCAGGCTGAGTAAATGCAGAGTAAAATGACAAGCTAGAAATTGGAATTTTTGGGTTACTAGATTCAAGCTCAGTAGCTTTAATAGATTTATGACGTCACTGTAGATTTACAGCCTGGAAAAGATGATAATGAGGTCCAGAAATCTGATGTTCACTAGAGGCTTCAATATCTTAAAGGGATTATTTCTGAGTTCTGATTTGAACTAATGGAATAAGTTAGGTACAGAATTTCATTTTATCATTCTGGGTTATTTTATGAAGTGCTACCAAACTGGATAAAGTACATTGCACAACTCATGTAGCCAGTGCTAATATATATTATATTTTATTTTATATGGTATTTGTACAAAATCTGACCCAGGACAGGACCCAGACTGACTGCCCTGATAATAGTGATCTGCTATGTTATTACTGTCTTTTTCTTTGAGATTATCCTTAGCTTTGAGATATGTTTGTATAGGAAGTTAGTTTTTTTATGTCTGGATGGTGGAGCACAGTCCACTAACGGTGCTACATATCTTTATTATGCTTAATGAAATCAGAAAAGGGAGGTTCTATAATAACATGAAATCCCATGACAGCAGATGCTATCATTTATTAGTTAATGATTTCCTATTGATTTCGTGGGATGACAGGTTTTTTAAATGGCTGCTCCTAATCTAATTTCTGTCTGTCATCCTTTGTGACTTGTGTTGACAGTTCCTTTTAAAGTATAAAACAGATTCTTTTTGAAATCTGTTCTTTTATACTGAATTCCTCTGCCAGAGGCCTGTCACTCTCCCACTGAGGTAGTTGTTGACATTTACCAAAGCACAACAATGTTTAATTTAATATTTTTGTGCTTTAATGTCATATTCCCAAGACAACAGTTTGTCATTTCTCTCTCCTGATATAGCTAATGACAGCTAACTTCAGAAACTCCTTTCATTTTTTAGCATTTGGGCTTAATTAGTGTTATGTTATTTTAGTGCCTGATTTCTAGACTTTTATTTGTGAAGTATTATGCTGTGAGCAATACCTATTGAAATCAGTAAAACTAGGTACACCGTAAAATATTATATTTGACATAAGAGAGACAGGTTCAGAGCTGGACATTTGGGTTACAAGAATAATAAGGCAGTACAGGATCACTGTGTTATAATTATATATATTGTGTTATATATAATTAGTGCCATAACAGCAAGCATGTGTTTGTATGTGTACACATGCACATGTATGTGCCTTGTATATACATGTTTGTTTGTACATGCATATGTTTGTATGCAAACACACATTCTGAGATGTAAAAGCAGGTTTGTGTGCTTGGTCTTCTAGTTCTAGCTCTAGAAGTTATGAAAAATAAGGTAGCACGAGTCTCAGTAAATGAAAAGATTTTTCAAGGTTTCCTCCATCCTGAACTTCTCCTTAATGAGAAGTAGATTTGAACTGAGAGGCTGGCAATATTTGCTCTGAAGAGAAGTGTAGCATTGCAACAGCTTCCCTTTGAGAAAGCAAGGCTGAAGGATAAATGGCCTTGCAACGTTGTTATGGAAAGACATTTCAAAACAAGGTTGGTCTGTGCTACAGCATCCATTTGTCCAGCCACATTTTTGGTAAGTGCCATCTTGTGTTTGTTAAAACCCTGCAGAAAAGTGAGTAGCTGTTCTCTGAGAAGACTGGGTGTGGGATTGGTTCTGACAGGTGTTGGAGAAAGATGATGATGAGAAGGCAGACATGGAAATGGTGGGGTTTGATCATTGAAGTCTGTAACTCTGATCTACTGCAAAGGGAGCGGGATTATACCTAACTTTCAGCCCTTTCTGTGAATGAACCAAGCTCTGGGGCGTGGTGGAGTTTGGAAGTGGAGAAGGATGTTCTTGAGCAGAGAGTTTAGGTCAGGATGGACTGCAAAGTGCTTGCAAGATTTTGCTTACAAACTTCAAATGGAAAGGGAAGGGAGGTTGGATGGGAAAAGAGTGAAAAGTGGAAAAGTCTATTAAAGGTTTTCTGTAACTTGCAGGAAAGTAGATGGAAACTCCCAGAGAGATCTTTATTACTTCTTTCTGGCTTTCGTTCTTCTTTGTTCAACCTGTAGGGAATGTAAAGAAATTCTCAGGAATGAGTTTATACATCAGTTGAATAATTTAGAATCAGCTAGTAGCAAAAAGGCAGGATTTGAGCAACTAACAGAAATGCAAAGAGCTGTGCAACAAAAGAATAAGTTTTAGAATAACAGATCACACACATCTACTAGATGAAAGAAGGAATAAGCTGGCATTAAGCTCCTCAACACTCAAATGCCTGGAAAAAAAAGTGAAGGCAGCCACAGCGAATGAAGAGAATTAACTTTGTGGAAAGAAAGACTAAAAGTGGGGAAAAAGGAGGAATGGCTATGGAAGAGAAAGTAATGAATACAGATAATTTGGAGACAGTCACGACGATGGTAGTTTCCAAACAGGAATATATAATGAGTTATCAAGAAACAAAGAAAAAGGAAGGACAAACCAAGCATGGTAGTATGCATGAAAGATGTAATTGAACTGTCCTTAAGTGTTTTGTTCTCTCCCTGCTTTCTGCCAAGATTAATGATACTGGTAATAAAGTAATTATGGTAGTAATAGCTTTGTTTTGGAAGTAACAAAGGTCTCAAGAAACTGGTGGAAATTTAAACAACTTCTACTGAAAGAAGGCAACTTTAAACCACTTCTACTGAAATTCCTGAGGAAGCTCCCAGTTGGTAGGGAATGTTGTTTCTTTGTGGTGATTCTTCAGGGATCCTGACTGTAACAGCTACTAATGTCAGCAGGATAGAAATGTGTGCTCTAATGTCATATTCCCAAGACAACAGTTGTTTCTCTCTCATGATACAGCTAAGCCTTAGAATAACTCAATGGTGTGCCCAATTCCCCATTTTTACACCTACAATAGTTATGGGAGCTAGGGTCTTAGGATATTAGAGACTTCTGTAGAGTGAGTTAATTGATGGCTCTGATGAGCAATTTAGATATTTACATCTCTGTACCTTAAGATGCATAAACATACCATGATTACTTGGTACCCTTATCTTCTGAGATCCATTCATGTGGTGTAAATGTTCCTTCATTCTCCTTTTTCTGGTCAATATACCTCTCTAGTGCATGTTTGCCTGGTGTATTTATACCATATATATTCATTTAATGAATTTGGGTTAGTTTAGATTAGTACTAAAATAAAAAGAGGGTGGTGAGGTAAGTAAAATGATCAGATCACCACCATTTAGATACCATTTAGCAATTAAATCTGGAGCCAGTAGTAAAGAAAACAGCAGTAAAGTAGGACTAGGTAGAAAGTATTTTCTTAGCGTAAACCTGTGGGGCTATTTTGTAAGAAGTAGCTGTGTCTTCTTTTCCTTTTTATGGCAATCAAATATTGACTGTTTAGTAATGTATATCTGGACTCTTTAATTAGATTTTACAATTAAAATGCATGGTATCAAGATCCTCCACCTGTAAGAAACTTTTTCAGCTTTTAACTTTGCATTAAAGGAATTAACTTTGTTACCTTGAGAGATTGAATTATTCTGGGAGGGAAGGATGATTTAAGATTTTTAGAGGCTGCACAGTAGGGAACCACATTCTGACTCAATGAGCCACCACAAGCTAATCAGTACTTTTCACTCGCTATTGTTTTCTCTTGCCTTTGCAAATTTCATGCTGTTCTTGAAATGCCAGGGAATTGAAAGAACCAATTGACTGTCAGTGCTTGGAAAAAAATATGGTGTTTCACAGTGAGAGAAATGTATATATCCTTCCTTTAAAACTTTTTATATTCTTCTTTTAAAACTTTTTTTTTCTTAATTTAGCTGTTGGGACCCCCAGGAAAGGAAAAGGCTCCTTGTGGAAACAAATCTCTTCCTGTCCCCTGCAGAGAAAATTATTAAGAGCAAATTTACTCATAAAGTAATACAATAAATAAAATTTGCCATGAGCAAAAAGAGCTATTAATTTTGACTAGCTTCTGGCACAAAGCTGATACAAAGCACTCAATACTTAAGAATGGGTCAAGACCTGAGATTTTGCTCCTACATTCAAAGGCTCAGAAAATGCAGTAAGAACACCTACGGCTCCGGTTACGTGTTCTGGATACATCCAGCTGCTTGGAGGTGCTTACTGTTAGGAGTTTTGGCTCATTCTTTTCTCCATTCCTCCTAGCTTTCCACACTGGTCTTCCTCCACCCCAGCTTCATGCTGATGCAGAAAGGGAGGCAATTCTTATAGTACACTTACACATACTTACAATTAAAATAAAAAGAGGGCGTGGAAATTTAGGGAAGCCCATTTCTTGTGGCGTCTAGTCGCATTTTGTAAATTCAGTAAGAGCTGTGAAACCATATCCAAACTCCAGTCTGTAATCAAGTAAATAATTACCTGAAGAATTTAAGTGATTTCTTTAAGTTGAGGGGAGGGGGAGAAGAATTAATTTCAGATATATCCATATACTTCCTGGAAAAATGTGGATATACAATAAAAATGGTTAGTGATGTGTGGTTTTGTAATTTATATTTCAGTAGGAGCGTGGGCAATGGCAGAACAGCGAGATAGGAACTATGGCATTGTTTTCAGGAGACTGAGGCTCGCTGAACAAGTACAATACAGCTTTCAGACAGTTTGACAAGTTTATATACAGTCTTCAGGGCTGTGCTATTGGTAAAATGGTTGCTTTTTNTTCGTCCTACACTAACTTCGTGGCATTGACTTTGGGATGCACTACAGAGATTGAACAAAGTGAGTCATTATGTTAATCCCCCCAGGGCAGGAGTACAAGCAGCTCAATTCCTGAAAGCTAGCTGAGACAAGAGTAAATAAATCAAAACAATCCAACAAATGTTTGATTCCAGATCGTATTCCCAGGGAGCTATCTACTCGTGGTAGAAGGTCTCATGGTTTATATAAAGGAAATCAGATATACCTGAGTCTTTACTAATCAAAGAATATAAGAATAAAAATCACTACCTGAAGTTCAGGATGTTGTGATGGCTGAGGTGTCTGTTTAGCATAACGCAAAATTTTGAGGGGCTTGACACAGAAGTGGACAGCCTGTCATTAAGATGATGAGGATTGGTCAGCTTTCATTAAAATTTGCACCTTAATATATGATATAGTTTCTTCAGACATTTCGTAGGTCAGTAAGTGTTGTTACAGTAGCTGTAAGCCATGTAACTGTTTTAGGAGACTGTGAGTTAAGTCTCTAAGGAGTAGAAAGAGATGTCAAAACCAAAACCAAACACACCCCACAGCCCCGATGAAAAAAACCTAAATCCTGTGGGATTTCATAATTTTATTTTATTTTTTAACTTGGTAACATCACTTTGATTTGGAAATTCATCTAGTAATGCATTCATAGGAGTTTTTCAGATTCTTTTGTAATTGTTGCCAATTGTTTGTTTGTTTTTTAATGTTTCTGTTTGTGAAAAGGATGTTAATGAAAATACACGGGAGAATTAGGAAACCTGAGGCCTCAACTTAGATCTCGATGCAGTAGGATCATGGCACGAATGATCTCTTAAAGACTTGTAAAACTAAGATTCCAGATGGGATGCTTTAAATTTCATGGTGGTGGTGTGTGTGAGCAGTGGTTTTGTGGGTTTGTTTCATTTTGTCTGTGCAGAGGCAGAGTTTTGCTCTAAGCGTGCAACCTGGAACAATTGCTGATAGGAGTGATACGACTGATTTCCCCACCTGCCTTGCTGCAGATGCACTCCCAGTGATGAGGTTGTAGCTGCATAACCAATTAGAGGAGAACCCTGTGCCACAGTCCAGCGACAGCCTGGGGCCAGCACTCGAGTTCACATTTTTAGTGACACATCTGTCACTACCTCCTCAGAGCTGCTTTGCTACTACTAATGTGGTAGGAAGGGTGCTGAGATTTGTGGTCACTCTTGCTGAATAGAATGAAAATACACAGTTTTGTGAGGAGGTAGAAACTATATGTGTGTATATATATATTTTTAATAAAACTCTACTAGGCTCTAGTCTTTTTTCTTCTTTGAAAATCTGCACTACTTTCACTGATGTCACTCTTCTTTCTATAGTTTTCCTGAGATAACACTGTAAACCTCCAAAGGCCTGTTTTTCACTTAGTACTGTACTGTTGACAGGAATTTAGTCAGGAAAAGAACTTTTCTAAAATATAGAGATTTTAATCTGCTACTACCTCCTTTCTCACACTTTTCCCCTCCTCCAACATGGATCCTTCCCACAGGCTCTAGTTCTTCAAGGACTGCTTCAGCATGGGTCCTTTTCCACTAGGTACAGTCCTTCAGGAATTGGTCCTGCATGGGTTCCCCATCGGCTGCAGTTCCTGACAGAAAACCTTCTCCTGCGTGGGCTCTTCATGAGCTGCAGCTTCCTTGAGGGCACGTCCACCTGCTTTGGCATGGTGTCCTCCATGGGCTGCAGCTGGATATCTGCTTCACCATGGTCCACCATGGGCTGGAGGAGGAGAGCCTGCCTCATCATGTTCTTTTCCATGGGCTGCAGGGGAATTTCTGCTCTGGTACCTGGACCACTGTCCCCTACCCTCCTCTCTTTACTGACCTTCATGTCTGCAGTAGGTTTTTTAACTCTCACTTTTTACATCCTCTCTCTTACAACTCCTGCACAGCATTTTCTACCCTTTCTTAAATATGTTTATCATGACTTTGGCCAGCTGTCCATTTTGAAGCCAGCTAGAACTGGCTCTGTCCAAGAAGGGAACAGCTCCTGGTGTCTTCTCACAGAAGCCACTCCTGCAGCCCCTGCTACTAAGGCCCTGTAACATAAATCCAGTACACCAAGTCTCTTTGATAATAGTGTGGTCAGTTATATTTCTGTAGATAGAATTTGTCCCTTCCCATCAGTATCAAACTGTTATGCTTTGTCATTACTGTGACAAGACAGGATGGGTTTGGGACTCTGCAAAGCTGGGGGAAGACAAGTTGTTGCCAGAAACATTTTTTTCCTTTAGGTGGCAAAAAAAATCAAATTGAGCATAAAAACCAAGGGAATTACAAGTAGATAAGCAAGTAGATAGACAAGATTTTAAGGTAGCAGTTTTCCTTGTCTTCTTTTTGGACTGAGGTAAAGAGCTTGAAAAGAAATGTCTTGAGGAATGAAAGACCCCATGCTACACAACTAATGCTGTGGTTGTGTGTTGCCTTCCCCTTCATTTGTTTGCTTGGATTCCAGAGGCACATTGTTTCTTACTGGCAAGACATTTTCTGAGCCATTGAATTGTTGGTAAGGAAGAATGAGGTTGCTTTTGCATTCAAGTGGCTGAGAATTTTTTTGCACTGTTTTGTTGGGGCTTTCAGATAGGACTGACATATAATCACTTAGACACAGTGGCTGACCTGAGTGGGACACTCACTGAGTGCTTCCTTCCTGCTGCAATTCTTGTTTGTGAAGTAGAGGCCCTCATTCTGTTGACAAAATATTCGTTCTCTTGAGCAAAAAACCAGTTAAATAAACTGGTTTTACTCCAGTGATCTTACATCCTTTGAATAACATTTATTTTCAAACTGTCATTCATACTAGAGGAAAATGTATTGAATCACATCTTTCTCACAAGAAAGCTTAGATTTTAATTTCTAGAATTTAAATAAATGAAGCTACAGCTTTTAGGCCTGTACATGTCCGCAAGCTATGATGTCAGGAGAATTGCAAATACCTGAGCTGGTTTCGATGCTCTTTCTGCATGAGCTTTCAAATAACAGTACTGCTTAAATACAGTCCTTGAAGTTTTAGTGTGATTGAAGCTGAACTGATTCCTGAGACAGCTTGATTTGCAGGCCACTTGAGAACAAAGTATAAAAGGATCACATTTAGGGAGAGGATTTTTTTTTTTTTTTAGTTCAATTATAAAGGACAAGGATTTTATTGATAATTTGGCGGTAGCCATACACATAAGGGCACAGTTTTTGGGAAGGGAATCATTGTAAGTAACTGATCTGCAAAGTCATGCTTTTTTTGTAAGCTGAAATATAATTTCATTAAGTAGGAGGGGGTAGGATTGTATTGCTTTGATTTTAATAGGAGCCTTTTCTAGAAGGTTTCTTGTTGCCTGCAATGGCTTGCTAGACCTTTTTAGAAATTGATCTGGCAGGAATCAACTTTGCACTGTACCAATCAACTGTTATTAAATGTGATTCAGAAAAACACTGTGAATTATCTTGAAGAAATCAAGGCTGAGTAACAAGAATAACACAACCCCTTGAGAATTTCATAGCAAAGTACATTCACTAGTTGTCATTATTGGCTGTTGAAAAAGTGACAATAAAGAGAGTGATGAGTTAGAATAAGAAAGAGGAAGGAACAGATAGTCCTTTTTTTCTGCAAGTTGATGTCAGGCTTGTCAGCATTTGTGTTTGTATATTCTCAATAGCCACTCCTCATGAAAAATATAAAGTCATTCCATGCCTCTTTCCAAAGTTTTATAAAAATGGTGAAATTGTTCACAAAAGTCATTGAGCTGAGTGAAGAAATAGTGTGTCTCTGTATCTGGTTTCATCAGTGACATCCTTGGGAATGCTCCAAGAAGTTATTTCTGTAATGGAAAACAGTAGGGTTTTCATACATTGTTTCTACTTGATCTGATATGCATCTGTATATGCCTATGTATAGTGCATAATATATAGGAATATTATGGTATTTAACCAAGCAAATAAGTAAGAGGAAAAAAAAGTTGCCTGGTAAAATACTTTTAGTGGCCAACTGGATATTCGTGAGCAGAAATAGGAACTGGAAGATGGAGCAAACATAGGGACAGTTGCATAACTTACTTCTGTAAATCCTATGAATAAAATTTTTAGGCTTTATATTAATGCCATAGGATCATATTAACTGAGGATCTTGAAGCACTTTTATAATCCCAAACATATTTTTTTTTCCTTTCCATTCAGGTGCATATTATTTCAGTTTCTGTGATTTTTAAATTTTATTTTATTTTCAGAGATTTCTTTTCCTTTACAGTTTTTAACTTGTTTGTTTGTTTATCCTGTTTGCAGTATATCCTAGTTTCATTCTCCCTTTGTACTTTGCTGATCTGAGACATGCAGCACCTGAAAAAGAAAGGGTTGGCCCAATTTACAGCAAATGCAAGCCAGTGTAGTTCTGTAGACAAGAAGCTTATACTTATTTATTGTAACTTAATAGCAGGACCCCATGTCGTTTATGGGCTATCCATGGACATAAAACACTTTATGAAAACACTGTTCAAGCTATTAGAGTATTAGAGTTTGGTTCAGACATGAGTACAAAATGAGGATCTTCACTGAGGACTTTGCAAGATGTTCTACAGAAAACGTGTGAGAATGGGGGAGAAGTAAATCTAGAAATTTGATAAAAAAATACTGTAAGAATGAAGTCTGTTGCCTACAATGGAATTTATCCCAGTGCAGACAGCTCAGTGTTCTAGTATTTAAACTCCAACTTGGGGTCTTACATGGAAAGTAAGAAAGTCTTTTCCTGAATCTCTGCCTTGCTGTTAATTCCTTCCATCAGAGAAGTTTTGTAGGTTATCAATCATCTTAATCACTGTAATCATATTAATATACAAACCTGAGAAATGGAAAAAGGAGTAATTCAAAACTGGTTTGAAAAGTCTAATAAGACCTCATTTATTAAAGGAGGGTAAACTGAGAAGAGAACTATATCTTTTTTAAAAATAGATTATTATGCTTTGTGATCTAGTCTTAAAGTATATATTTTAATATATCAAAAGGATTTGGAGTAAGTCTGATATGAACCAGAAATATTGGAGGTGGACAGGGCATCTTCCTCCATTAAAAACCCCAGAACTTAGCAATTAAACCCTATATTTGCATGCAGGCATCTGGAAAGGGTGCCTGGAAGGATATGGATGATTTTCTGCCACACATGCCCAATCCACCTATCCAATAAAGACATTTCTATTACGAATATTTTATTTCAATATATTTTTCTGAAGACTTAGTGAATATTTTTCTAAATTGATGAACACACATATATGTTGATTGGACTTAAATTTTAAGTGAAAATATATTCATATTTTTTGCATCCTAGAAGAGACTTAGCTGAAAAGTAAAATCACTGAACAGAATTAGTTCTGTTCTAACTCAAAGCAGGACATAGCAATAAAGTATAAAAGGTAAAGGTAGAAGATTAATTCTGGTAACTCATTTAATTCAAAGTAGAGTATTTCCTTGTTGACATTTTTTGTGCTAAGTTTTGATTTATATAGTAGCATAGCATGATTTAACTAGATTTGTAAATGGGCAAAAATTTAGACTTATAGATGCAAAATTTAGGCAAGTAACTCTCTTTTACAGGTGGCTTATATAATTCAGTTTCACAGAGGGCAGGAGTTCAGATGTCACAGATCTCTGGGGACAAAACGAAACTACATAAAACTACATCTGATCTGCTAGCAGATCAGATGTGTAGATCCACTGACCTACCAGCTACTAGAGAATTGTGTACAGAACACAACTCATTGGCACTGAAGTAATCTGTCTTTTTTCAAAGTTACTGTGCATTCCTGAAAATGGACCATATGAGAATTTTATGGTTTTATGCCAAACATGAATTCTTCTAATTTTTGTGAGGGGCGTATAAACTTGCTTTCAGCGGATTTACACTGGCAATATGCTCAAAACAGATGGAGTACATCAGTGCCTTGATATCAAGTCACTTAACGAACATTGCCAAGCTAAGAACCTCCTGACACAGAATGCTGCAGATACTGTAGTTACACAAAACAGAACATTAAGTGGATTACATCCATACAGTGTGGCAGACTTTTATCTCCATTATTCTCTTTCCAACTGTTGCAAAAACTGGACATACGGTTCATTTTCCCCATGTGTTTTATTGCAGAAACTGTGCTTTTGCAAGGCAATCATCATTAGTTTACCTAAATGAGAGGAATCTAAGAAAGACTGTCACTTTGGATTGTTCTGGATTAACCAGATTGGGCTGTCTGTGGTTAGGAAGCACGAGATGAGATCTGTTGCAGAGCTGTCACTTTCTGATTTTATTTTATTTTTTCTTAATATAGTTACTCCAGTGCATACATATAACATCAGGTAATCTAAATAGGCATGCGGTCCATAATATATACAGGCAACTGATCATTTCAGACACTTATGTTTCATTTTGGAAGTAAACTGCTTTATTTCCTATGATAAGACAACAGTGACGTATTGGTTAATAAGTTTTTTTTTTAAGTAGTTTTCTTATCAAGATGCAGGCAAAAAAATACTTAAAATGCTAGACTAATAATAGAACATTATTAGTTACCCTGACATTAGCATAGCTTTAGGTGTCCTCTAAGAAAAGAAAAATCGGTGTCTAAACATGCTTCAGCAGATGTATTGCTGTTGGAATAACGTTCTCATTCTTATGTTATTTCATCTTAAGCTATTCGTGTGCAGTCTGTGAGCTTTTCCAAAACAATATTGCAAATCAAATTATCATTTGTGATGTTGATCATTAGCTACAAATTCTTAGATTTGAAATGTGGAAGGGGAAGAAACTGGAGGAGAATATTGGTTTTCAGATGGGTTGTCTATGCCGTTCTTGCTCAGGCTGTTCCATTGCATCACTCTGTTCCTAGCTATTCTTGTTTCACCCTCGGAATTTTTAGATGATTATATGCATATATTAGTAAGTTTGCATATTAGAAGGACATATGCTTTTAGAGTCTTTAGGAATCTAGAAGCTAAAACTTAATTTGTTACAGTGAATGTATTTTTTAAAACATGAAACAATTACAGCATTGATCTTTTGGGGGCTTTTTTCTGTGTGTTTCCCCCCCCTTCCTCCCCCCCAGGAGGATTAGTGTAAAATGTTGAGGACATCGCTTTTTTCTGTAATACAATAGCCTGTTGTTCACATGTAGAAGAGATGCCTGTTAATGACAAGTGGTGTATTTGTTTTCCCACCAAGGCTGACACACAGTTTCAAAGGTCAAGCACTGTCTGATACTGCATTTACTGGCTTCAACTTTTCTTTTCCCACAGTGGATGAATTTGTATGAGAACTGCCCCAGCTGCTTTTCCGTTTGCTGGAATGTGTCTCTAGCAGTTCTCCAGCTTCTGTGCTTCACTTAAAGCTGAACACAGCACAAGTTTCAAGCTAGTTAGTCTGTCCTGATAAATAAAACGGTGTTTTGTGGGAGAGTGGGGCAGACCTGGGTAACCATAAGCAAATGCCTTGGGTTACAAGTTGATTTTTTTAAAAGGCTCAACTGAGCGTTTTGATCCTCACTTTAACAGGTGAAAATGCAAAATAAGAGCAAGCCGAGGAGTTGCAAGTGAGATTACATTATGTTAAATATTCCCATAATCCTTAAATGTTTCCAGTATATGCTTCGATTCAAAACTACAATGAAAGGAACATCACATGGGAGCAGCTGGGGGATCTTATACCAGGAACCAAACTTTGTGCTGTCTTTTGGAGTTGTTGCCTCCACAGCAAGCCCAGGTTGCTGAAAGGAGATTTCTCTCTCTCTCCCCGTTTCCCTCATTAAGCAGCAGGCACTGGTTTTGGCTAAGCACTTGGCACGTCAGTCACATAGGGCCTTTTCCCTTCGCTGTGGCAGGCAGTAAGATAATGTCCTCTTGTATTCAGGCAAGACCAAACTCGGTGAGGCATAAAATCAGTTATTTCCAACCAGCTTACTTTTGATTGAAGGAACAGCTTCCAGTCTCACAGCAAGAGGACTAACTTGTCATTCACTGAAGCAATTTACCTGTTCCAAAAGGAAGAGCAATTGTTTCAAAGAATGAAAGCAACCACTGTTAGAAACAGGAGCTATGAAAACTGTATGAGGTTACTTTAAATGAACACTGCTTAGGAACAGATCACCCGTATTTGTTTTGAAGCTGGCATTGTTTAAAGTCTTTAAGAAAGCATTCAGTTAACAACATAGAGGGGAAAATGAGGGGGTTTTTATGTTGTTGTTGTTGTTGTTGTTTTTTAAGGTTTGATGCTTAATCATTTGTTATAACTGTATTCCAGAATTACATCAGGGTAAGATTTCAAGCAGCTAATGTCATGTCAGTGCATTCCGTTTTGCTTTTGAACAGTTCTTCAGACAGGGAGGTGAAATTATAGTGCTTTTAAGAAAATTAATTATTTTTAGTTTATTTTTTTTACTGCACAGCTTTTCTCCAATAAAATGGTGTGTCACTGACCCCCTTTTATAATATTGTTCCTAGTGTTAGCTCAAGTGCAATAATTGCTTTTTCTTGCAGACTGAATGAGGCATCGACCTGTGAAGTGTGAGTTAAAGTTCAAATTACGCAGCCTTTGTTCATTGCTTTAGACTACCTGCTCTGAATATATAACACAACCAGTAAGACATCAGATAAGGTGTCTTAAAAATGTATTTTTCACTTCTGAGTGTAGATCAGTATCTGGGCAGGAGAGAAGTGCTGTATGTTTTTCTTTAAATAAACACAAGAACATTACAATGAGTGTTGGTGTTGTATCCTGTTTTATAGCCTTTCCTTCCCTTCTCTGTTTTTTTAACAGGTTAGCCTTAGTGCTAATCTTTGTGCAGCTAGAGATTTTTGTTATTAAAAAAACCCTCATAGCAAAACCTCCTTTAAAGCATCAGTTGATTTATCTGTATAAGCTATGTGGAAGTTCTTTATGGTCAATGGGTTAAGATGTTACATGATAAAAAGTAAGACTGTCACAGGCATAAGAATTAACTATAACACGAAAAGGTCAGCATTGTGTCTAGTATTTTTGCTGCTCATCCATCTTTTATGAGTTATATGCTTGTCATTATAGTCAAGCTACAGAGCTTAAACAAATGTATAGCTGAGACTGGATATTAGAAAAAGGCTGGGAAGAGGGAGAATACTATTTGTATTTTGGCAATTCATTGCAGCTCCCATGAACAGTTTTTGGATGTAGGTAGTCTGTCATGTCTTTCCTTCTCTCATTTCCGGTAGGTCAGGCAGGCTATTTATTGGAATATTGGAAGAGTGGAGTTCTAGTTAAAACACCATAAAATAATCAGATTAAATTTTCAATAGCATCTTGATTTCCCTAGACAGCAAAACATTGCAATCTATGGCGTATTGATACAACCCACATGTAATCAGATTTGTAGAGTAGCATCCTATTCCTCAGAGGCCAAAATTGGCTGCTCTGAAGGCAAGACGGCTTCAGCCACTTACTCTCTTGTTAACATGCAAATCCTGTCCATATGGAGTTGTTATTCTGGTCCATTCTCAGCTCCAAGCTTTCCTTGTGCTACTGAGTGAAGATACTATTTCTATACTGTCCAAAGCCTGTGTATTGGAGAATTTGATCTGTGTCTAGGTAGAAATCTCCACTGCTGTTGAGGATCCTGGGAAATAGAAGGCAAGGCTAAAACCCTTTAATAAAAATTAAGTGACCAAGGAGAGCAATAGAGCCCTGTGTCTGTCAGATTGCCAACTTGTGCCAGCTTTGGTCAACAATATTCTTTGTTCAGAGGTTCTGCAATTAGATCAGATTTTCTAAAACATTTTAGTCTTGTGCGTATATAAGAAAGAAAGGAGAGAGAACATTTTTAGGTGGTGCTGGTGTGTTGTTATAGTAACTTCAAAAGTCTAGAATCCGAGGCAAAACACTTTAAACAATTGGCCTCTTGCAATTTCCCAATAGCCAAATGTTCCCATTGTGTTATTTCTTTCTACACCACTGTCTCCTTTGTTAGTGATTTAGTGATTTCTGTTAGCAAATTATCTATACTTCTTATGCATACATACTGAAGGTAAATTATATATGGCTGTACTGATTGGGCCAAAGAACCATGTTGCCCGGTGTCTTTTACCCAGCAACATCCAAAAGGAGGATGCTAGGGAAGAATGTAAATGCTGATAATACTTCCCCTAAGTCCTCTCCTTGTATCCCAACCACTTGTGTCTCAGAGCCTTCCTGATCCAGAAATTGTTTCTATGTATTAAGTCATCTTTGCTGGATTCTGTTCCAGGAACTTGGTCATTACTCTCTGAGCCTGTTAACTATTAATATCTAATGTTAGATGACTAAGAGTTAAATCAGACTAAAGGTTAGAACTGGAGATACTGGGTGAAGTAATGTAATTCTGTTCTTGTTTCAGCCATTATCTCATTATGAGACTTTGGGAAATCGTGTAATCTCTCTAAAGATTTAAAATCCTTACTTGTAAAATGTGAATCGTACTTACAAATCTTGAGAGCTTTTTCTCACTGTGTACCATGAGCAAATAAAATGTTATCATTCACCATCCTCATCAGTGTCCTCTAGATCAAAGAAGCTCTGTGAGAGAAGCATAAACATAAAAGGAGAAAATTTATTCCGTCTAGAAAAATTGCTGAGAAACTTAATGCAAGAAAGACTCTCCTGGTACAGTATACTTTCTCTTGAACTCTGTATTTTAAGTACCTAAATAACATTTCTACCCACACATTTACATCAGGTGTAGCATAAGGCAAAATGATCATTTTTGTACCCTTGCCATAAAGAACCTATGAATTTGTGAAACTGGTTCTTCTCACTAAGTCTGGAAAATTTGCTGCATCTTAGAGCACAGATTTTGAACAAAGAACAAAAGATATTCAAAGGCTATTTTATGCTAATGGCAATATTTCATAGAATAATGGAAAAAAAACCCAGAAGCCTTTTGAGAAGGCTGAAATTGGCCCTATACTATAGAGTGCCTACTCTGCAAACACTCTACAGCTGTCATGGCTATTAAGTGAGGCATCTATAGGAAGCAGTCTGAGTACAGCCTACAGTGAGTGACACAGAAGACAGGTGGAAAAGTTAGGTATTGAAAATACTGCTTGGCACGATCCAAAGATACTATCTAAAGGCAGCAGAACTTCTTACATGTGCCTTCTCAGGCAGATGGAAGGCTGTCTGTTAAACTACTGGGGCTAAACAGCATCATTCTTGAGTCATGCTTCTGCCTGTTCTAGGCTCTGAAAACCCAGCATTTATTTTTTTTTGTCCTGAATAACTTTGTCTTATAATGAGCTTTTAAAATAGTATTTATATAGCATACGGTGGTAGTGGTCACTTTCTCTGAGAAGTACTCACTGCAATAGTGAGAGCAGATGCTTTCTGCTATCCTTCCCTTCTCTTTGAGCATAGGCACTGGACATAAGGGTATCACTTTTTCACAATGAGTATAAGTTAAGTTGTGCAGGGAGGTTGTGTGGTCTCCCTCCCTGAAGCCTTTCAAGTTCTGACTGGATCAAGTCCTGGGCAGCCTGATCTGAGCTCCTAGCTGGTCTTACCTTGTGAGAACTCCTGAGGTCCTTTATAACCTGTCCTACAATCCTATTCCACTTAGACAACAGAGACAATTAGATGCATATCTTTCACATCTTGTATAGCTATCTACTCTTTGAGTTACTGCATCTAAAATGAGGAGTCAATGGGTTTTTGTCTGGCAATGTTTTTAAATCAAGAGTGACCCTACTCTCACCTGATGAAAAGAAAGTCTAAGGTGACCAGTCTTAGGAAGGATTTCTAGGAAGCAATCCCAGAGTGACAGAGAGGCCTCTACCATCACTACACAAAATGTCTGAAGAAAGTCAGGATTTCAGAAAGATTCTTTTCCAGTATATTTTCTTTCTCAGTAAGACTACATGCCTCCTTGCTTAGTGTACTGCTGTTAGGGAAATTTTTGCTCAACATGTTAGTTCTCATGGATCCATTTCTGAAGGGTTACAGAAAATCTGGGGGGAGTTTAGTTGGGACAATTTTTTGTGTCTGCTACTGAGCTGGATGCTGCTCTCTGAGCAGCCAAATTACTGCTAGCAGATTGTTTGAATGTTTCTAATCTGTTTTGATTCAAAACCAAAACAGATAAGCATGGCATATCTTAAATGGCAATGTAAAATAACCTAGCTGTCTTCAACGTAATCTCTTGTGGTAGTTTAACTGCTGGGAGGTTGGTGGACATGAGGCCTAGACTTTGGTAGGGCTGTTCAGCTGTTCTGTGGTGGGAGAACTAGGATTCATACTTCCACTTTAGAGGCTACCATGTCTGAGCTCTTTTTCCTGTCTTTTTCACGGTTCCTGGCTACCTTCCTCCTTCTGTTCCTCTGTGACAACATGACTACTTCTGTCTCTATTCATTACCAGGCATTTGTGGAGGAGCTCATCACCAGGACTGCCCCAGTCATCGCTGTAGTTTTCTCTCAATTTCTGTACTGGCGTTAAGACAGTGTTGGCACTGAAGTTGTGAGGAATATTGACAGCAAACTGAAATTTAGACTTGCAGTTTCAATATATTTATAGAAACTCCTACAAGGATTTGGAAACAATAGCTGAGCGTATTTACATAGACAAAAAAAAATAGTTTACATGCCTGCAGCTAGTTGCTTTATCACCTGTGAAGACTTTGCCCTCTTCTTCCTAATAAGCTTTGAAAACTCCATGACGTTATTGCTGCGTATTCATTCTTAAATATATTACAAAACGTGGGGAGGGGGTGTTGTAAAAAATAGCAAATATGGTGTATAAGCATAAAAGCAAAGCTTTTCTAAGAGGCAATGGGGGATGACTTTCTGATGGCACCTTTGTCCATGAGGGTGTTCTTTGTGTAGGGCGTATATTTAAGGAACATCCATTAAGAAGTTTCTGGAGGGAAAACGTATCCCATCAGAAAGCACGCTAATAAACAAGTTGCTAAATGTGAATTAGCATCTATTGCAACAGGGAAACAAGTCGAGTTTAACAGCTTTTGAGATGGTTTTGTGTGTTTTAGTGGAACTGCAAGTTCAAAATCATAATGGAATTTCCTTGACACAAGAACATTAACTGATGGTTAATATGTTTTCTAATACAGTGTGTTTTCCTGGAGGCAGAAGGAGCTAACCCAAAATCTCATCATTCATGTGCTGTTTTTCACAGAGAACTATTTAACAAAATATTACTGACTGAAAGGATGGAAACCAGAACACTCTGTCTCCTAGATTAATTCTGGCATAAATATCCTGAAATATTAGTTGTTAAATGTAGGATTAATACATCTGAATATGTAAAACAAACTCTGTGATCATGATACTTGCCATGTCTGAAAAAACTCTGGGAGGAAAATGTCTGAAATCAGAGGTTGCAGGAGTGTTTGAGGAGCTAAAATCTGTATTTACCAAGATTTTTGGGTGGATTTTTTTTATCACATGAAAGTTGAAATTTCAAAACACTTATACACAAGCATGGTTACTACTTTGTCTGTTTCAATAAGCATCTGTAGTTGTAAATACTGAGTTCTTCAGCTCTTGCAGGTGGTTAACAAGAAAGAAACCCTGTACTTCCATGACTCCTTGGAGGGGCTGTTTTTGTTCTGTGTTTATGAGGAATTTGTTTCCATTTCACTGTTTTCTGAATACCAGTTTATGGGCAGAAGTCCTTTTAGGTGGTGACAAGCTTCACTATTTTAGAAGATATTAGAGGCAAGTGAACCCTTTTAAGGTACAAAGTTCCAAATGTAGAACAGGAAAATCAAAACTTCTCCGAAAGCATCCTGCTGCTTTTGAACTTTAAGTAGTGCTCGTGTTCTAATCACTTTGACAGTACTAAGAAAGAGAATTTGATAACTAAATTAAAAGCTGCTAGATGCATAGGGGAATAATAGTGACATTAGAATCCCCAGACTTTTAGTTTAAAAACGCTGTTATGTGATTTTGCAACTTTTACTTATTTCAAGAAACACCCTTACAGCATTGGCTATTGGTGATTCTGAATCTGAGCTGATGTTTACTTCATATAGACAAACTAGGCAATTTACCCAATTGTTCTATTGTTTGAATAGGTCACAATGTCCTACTTTTTAAAAAAGGATAAACACTGTGAATTGTGGGTTTGTTTTTTTTCCTCCTTGATATCCTAGAGAATGACTTGCAATTCAGTGATGTCAAACAGCATTTGTATATGTTTATCTACTTCTTGTCACGTTTTCATCTAGAGGATGCCAGCCAAGGAGGAAAGTTCTCGTGTAGCAGGAACTCTAGTTACAATGAAGAGAGTCTGTTTCCCAGGGCACTTTCACACACAGTATCTGTCTCTGAATGTCTGTCCTCCTCCTTTGTGTTCTTTCCTTTCACAGATGCATATTAGCAAAGAGAAGCTGACTGCAAATTAATTGCTTTGCCGTTTCTCGCTGTTTTACCCTCTCCTAATAATGTGCTACATAAAGTGGCCTATACAGTTAACATTAGTTTTGCATATCTCCAGTGGAATATATCCCAGGCTCTTGAATCAAAATAGCTTCACTACCATTATTTTCACCCTTTAAAAATTCGATTTGTAGCATCATTTTATAAGAGTTAATGATAAAAAAGAAAAAATATATTGGTCTCTGTTTCACAGCTTTTCAGCCCCAGCCCACTCTATACAGCTGCATTCTTTTGCAAATTACCAAAATATAAAATTGGATATTTTCCTTCAAAAACACATTGTCATTTTCCTGGCATCTTCATACTAACAGTATGTTTCAAGCTTTTTAGCATTTGTAAAGTTTGCTTTGTGACAAATTTAGCTGTTATATTCATGTGTGTAACAAGGCTTTACAGCTAGCGTTTAAGAACTGAAAGCTAAAATGCAACTTTGTAGGCAGAAAGTTTGGATTTTTGTAAGTGTCACCACAGCAGGCTGATTCTTTTCCAAGTGAGCCTAGTTACAATAGTGACTTGTCAACAGATGAAGTGCATAGCTGAAATAAGTGTTCCTTGCTTTTAAACATCTGATCTGGATTAATTATCCATTAAAACACCAAATCAAATACAAAAGCTTCTGTTATTTTGCCAGAGTCTGTGAAGAATGTAACATGATTTTTGCTCAGGAACAACATAACCTCAGGCTGAAATATGTAAGCCAAAGTACTGATGGTGTGCTTTGTTTCTTGAATTTGCATTTTATAGCTGGGGAATAAACTCCTGGGGATCGTGTTACCTCTAAGAGAAATATTCCAAGCTTTGAGTGTGACTCTGAAGCTTGAAACTTCTGCTGCTGTGTGATATTTTCCTGATCAAGTGTGTAAGAATAATACTTTTTTAATGCCTACTATCATCCTAGGGAAACTTTATGGTAACTATGCTGAGGCACATGAGAGATAGGAGCGAACTGGTGACAGCCAACTTGGCTTCGCTAAGAGCAAATTGTGCCTGACAAATTTTGTGGCCTTCTACAATGGGGCTACAGTGTTGGTGGATAAGGGCAGCTGACATCATCTACTCAGACCTGTGCAAAGTATTTGACACTGTCCTGCACAACATCTTCTTCTCTAAATTGGAGAGATGTGAATTTGATGATGTCAATTAATGAATTGGCTGAATGGTCGTATTCAGAGAGTTGCAGTCGGCAGTTCGATGTTCAGGTGGAGAGCAGTGAGAAGTGGCATTCCTCAGAAGTCAGTATGGGCACTGGCACTATTTAACATCCTTGTTGGCGGCATGGACAGTGGGATTGAGTGCACCCTCAGCAACTGATGACACCAAGCTGTCTGTTGCAGTCAACATGCTTGAGTGAAAGCATGCTATCTGCAGGGACCTTGACAAGCTTGAGAGGTGGGCCCATGTGAACCTCATGTAGTTCAACAAGGGCAAGTGCAGAGTCCTGTACATGAACTGGGACAATCCCAACTACAAATACAGGCTGGGGGAGAATGGATTGAGAGCTGCCCTGAGGAGAAGGACTAGTGGTGTTTGTTGATGAGAAGCTCGACATGATCTGGCAGTGTGCATTTGCAGCCCAGAACCCAACCGTATCCTGGGCTGCATCAAATAGATGTGGCCAGCAGGTTGAGGGAGGTGATTCTCTCCTTCTACACCACTCTCATGAGACCCCACCCACAGTGCTGTGTTCAGTTCTGGGGCTCTCAGCATAAGAAAGTCACAAACCTGTTGGAGTGAGTCCAGAGGATGGCTACAAAGATGATTAGAGGGCTGGAACACTTCTCCTGTGAAGACTGGGTGAGAAAGTTGGGGTTATTCAGCCTCGAGAAGAGAAAGCTGCAGGTAGATCTTATAGCAAGAAATCTGGAGAGAGATATTTTTCAAGGGCGTGTAGTGATAGAACAAGAGCTAATGGCTTTAAACTGAAAGAGAGTAGATTTAGATTAGATGTAAGGAGGAAAATCTTTACTAAGGGGGTGATGAGGCACTGGAACAGGCTTCCCAGAGAGGTTGTGGATGCCCCATGTTCAAGGCCAGGTTGGATGGGGCTTTAAGCAACCTGACCTAGTGGAAGGTGTCTCTACCCATGGCGCGGGGGGGTGGAGCTAGATGATCTTTATGGTCTCTTCCAACATAAACCCTTCTATGATTCTATAATACAGTCAATTAATTAAAATCTTTGAAGTTTGGTACAGTTGTGTAAGTGTTACTGTAAGAGAATTTGCTCTGTAATGTGGCTGATGTATCTGTTATTCTGCATTGTTTAAAAAAATATGAACAAGAACAAAAAACAACCCAACACTGCAATTATAATGAATGAAAGTCTATGTACTGCTAGTCAGTCACCCAGTAAATGAGAAGCACTCCTTTCAGTTATTCCATTAGACAGTAGCTTAACAGGTACTTTAATAGTAGGAAGTAAAGGTTGAATTCCAATTTACATTTTTAATAAAGGACTGTGCTTATAAAGGCTGCTGGATTTAAAAAGTCTTTTTCTCAGAGCAATTGGCTTTTTGTCAGAATTATGTATAGTGAGGAACAAAGGAAAAATGCTTGTCTCTTCTGGGAAACATCCTGATCTTCAAAGATGTGTATGTGTGTGTATTGAGTTTGCATGGCAAGGTTTTGGTAAGGCAGGGTGGGCGCTACAGAGATGTGAGAACATTCTAGAAGCTTCCTGTGTCTGATAGAGCTAATCCCAGCTGACTCCAAGGTGGACCTGCTGCTGGCAAAGGCTGAGCCCATCAGTGCTGGTGGTAGTGCCTCTGGGATAACATATTTGAAGGGAAAAAGAAAACTGTGCTACTGCAGCCAGAGAGAAGAATGAGAATATGTGAGAGAAACAGCACCCCATTAAAGGGACCCGCGCTGGAGCAGTTAATGAAGAACTGTAACCAGTGGGAAGGTTTCATGCTGGAGATGTTTGCAAAGAACTGTCTCCCATGGGAGGCACTCCATGCTGGAGCAGGGGAAGAGTGTGAGGCGTCCTCGACCTGAGTAGGAAGGAGCGACAGAGGCAATGTGTGAGGAACTCCATACCCCATTCCCCTGCACCACAGTGGGGCAGGAGGTAGAGGAAAAATTGGGAGTAAAGTTAAACCTGGGAAGAAAGGCAGTATGGGAGGAAGGTGTTTTTTAAGATTAGGTTTTATTTCTCATATTCTACTCTGATTTGATTAGTAATAAATTAACATTTCTCCCAAGTAAAGTCTGTTTTGCCTGTGACAGTAATTGCTGAATGATCTCTCCCTGTCCTTATCTCAACCCATGAGCCACTCATTATATTTTCTCTCCCCTGTCCAGTTAAGGAGGGGGAGTGATAGAGCAGCTTTGATGGGCACCTGGCATCCAGCCAGGGTCAACTCACCACAACATGCCTAGCTTTTAGGTACAATCTCATGTTAATAACATTACTTTAAAATGCAGTTTCTGGCAGTGAAATTAATCATGGGCCTAACTTTCAGGATCAGTGACTTTCACTTTGAATTGTTCTTAATGGGTCTTAGTGTGCATTAAAATTGTCCCCAAACTGGCAGCTCTGGAGACTGCCCCCTCCCTGTGTGTTCAGAGTTAATACAGCTGGCTGAGGCATTCCTACCTTCTGCACCAGCTTGTTGCTGCATCTCAAAGGTGAGAGCTACTGGTCATTCTCACTGGAAGTAAATCAGGGATAATAGAGTTATCCTTTTATTCTTTAGAACAGATATTTCTTTTGTCAATTTTAGTTACTGCACACTGTTATAGAAAATTAACTTCTGGATAACTAAAAATAGATATTTTAAACCTCTGCTAGCCCTATTCTAGCTCTGCTGATATTGATATCAGTGGGAGTTTTACTATTGAAATCTAAAGCAAGACAAATGTTAAGTGCTCTGAGATTCACATTAAAGAGTAGTTATGTACATGACAGCTATAATCTTGTATAAAATATTGCTGAAACAGTCTTAGGGAAGCAAACTGACCAAAAGGAGATACTGGGGCTGTACCTTTACTATGGTTCCTTTTAGTTGTGACATAAAAAGGTTACCAAGTTAAAAAAACAGGATAAATAAAATGTAAACCACAGCTTTTCACTAGAGCTCCCACAGAGTCACAGCTCATTATTCTGAGTGTTGATTAAATTTCCATTTTTAAAAGACATAATACACGTGTTAAAATCAAGTTTTTTCATGAGGAAGATTTCATACTTTATTCATAGATAACATGATTTTATACCCTTCCTGTGAAATCTGAACACTTTGTAAAAGAAACAAGGGTTTCCTGAAGTATTGCTGCTGGAAGAGCAGTCACATCTTCACACTATGCACAAGATGGACATCTAAATTAGTCATGCCTTGGAGTAGTGGGCTGGTAAGGTTATTTTAGGTCACACATCCGTGCAGGTAGAAAGCTCTCCCACTGCTGCTGTTAGCATTTAAGATCTCTTCTGCTAACATTTTGCTTTCTATGGATCTAAGATTCTTTTTCCTCTGAATCAACAAGAGCGATCTGTCTGTGGTGGCTACGCCTTGGTGCCCACCCAGCTGCTCTCACCCTCCTCCTCAACAGAACAGGGGAAGATTGGACAGGGAGATAATTTACCAATTACTGTCATGGGTAAAACAGACTCAACTTGGGGAAATTAAATTATTTCCACTTAGATTTGTATGGTGAGCATCAAAGACAGATTTAAACAACAGTTTCCCCTCAAGCAGGGCAATGGGGTCAGTCCATGACGGTTTGTCTCTGCTGCTACTTCTTGTTCGTGCTTTTCTCCTGCTGCAGCGTGGTCTCCTCCCTCTGCTCAGGCTCATGGAGCACCTGCTTTCTCCATCTCCTCCGGCTTAGATGCTGCAGGGCTGTTTCTCACACTTTTTCCTCTCGCTGCCCTTTCTTAGGTGTGTTTTCCTTGAGGTGCCAGAGCCCGTGGCTGAGGGGCCAGAACCAGCTGTGTCCGGCACAGGGCAGCCCCGGCCCCCTTACGGCAGCCGCCCTGCAGCCCTTGCTGCCAGCGCCTGGGCCCATGGGCCCAGTATGTCCCTGATGGGAAAAACGTGGCTGCAAGCTCATCTAACTACTAAAAAGTTTTCAGAGAAATGTGTGATATCGTGCAAGAGGGTATATCTGGTGCTTTCAGCTTTAGAGGTAAATGCTAAAAAGCCTTCAACGTTATTTCAGTTCCACTCCTGAGGTTCCACAGGAAAAAGCAAAAAAATCTTGTTTTTGTTCCACATATTTCTATGCATTTGTGGAATTTCATTTTTTTAGGCCTTATGCAGTTGGGACCTTATGAACTTTAGGGATTGCCATATTTTGGGTATAGCTGATAATGCCTCAGTGTCCTTTGTCTCTCCCTCCCTCTGACAGAAACTCTATGGAGAGATCTGCATGAGCCTTGAACCATCAGGGCCTATACCCTTGCTGGGGGCAGATTGAGGAGCTTTTTTGTCTTAAAACAAACAAAATAAAGGAACAAAAACCCTAATTAAATTTGATTTTGTTATTTTTTCTCCATACAAATTTCGGGGAAGTCTTAGCTTTCATATTCTATGGCAAAAAATTCACTGTCAATCCTTGCTTTCTATGAAAATGCATTTATTCAGTTTGAATTTATCAGTTCCATGTTTCAATTAAACAGGCAATTGTAGGAAAAACATTCTGTTTATTTTTCCAAAACAACATTTGTTACTAAGTAATTTACTTCATCAAAAAGTTTTTCTTCTTAGTCTCATAGAAAATCTTGTAAACAGGGTGTTCAGTGTAGTAGCATTTATCCATGAATGGCACTCACATCAACAAAATCAATACTCGTTTGAAATGCCTTGCTGCGGCAGCGTCAATCATTGGAAAGTAGGTATCTTTTAAAAAAACACTTCTCAGGATGTCTTCTTGAACTTTCCTTTGAATTTTACATAAAATAAATTAGTTCTTCCATCAGCCAGTAAATTAGAAGATTGAAATGAGTAGCTGTTCAAATCAACATGTTGTTATCGTTAGGTACCACGGATACATATTAAAATATGGATACATAGCTGTTTTCCCTCATCTTTCCCTTATACTAATCATAAACCTGTTTTAGATGTGTGATTTGCAGCTGAGCTGTGACAATGGCATCAGTCTGTTCAGAGTGCTCTGGAGGTGCAGCTTCAGTAAGTTACTCTGGCCGTGATGTGATTGAACGGGAAGATGGAAAAAGGCTTGATGAAATAATGTTCTGGTCAGACAAAGCAGTTTAGGAAAAAGGTGTTTCCTTTTGTTCCAGACATTGTTTAATCTTCTGCCACTTAGCTTGCATTTAGCTTTGTACAGTAAGCCTTGATCAGCTTCAAATGTGAAAGAAAGTCTGTGTGTTGGTTTCATGTCTGTCTCAGACTGCTTTCCTGGTGTGCTTGAACTGAAGTGTTCACAAAATAATTTGAATGTGTTTTCCCTGCATTTAAAAGCTATCTATTCTTAATATTTTTTTCTTTGATATGTTTATATCTGCAACAGAGGTATTGGATATATTGCTAAAAAAGAGTTTGAGAAACATTTAAGGCAAGGCAGGAGTTCTTACCTACTTTGATCTTGCAAGATTTAACTTCCATGTTTTTGTATCACCTGTGATGATTGTTAATGTGTCCCGGTTTTGGTTAAAAAGTCACTGTCAACAGGTGTTTGTTGCTGTTTTTTAACAAGTCCATCATATATATAGATCCTCTCTTGTCTTCATAAATACAATATTACAAAAGTATCCAATGTCTTTTATCCTTGAGCCCAAATAGGAACAATACCGGATAAGTAAAAAGAAGAGTTTCCCATTTGCCAATTGCTCATAGATAAACTGCTCTTCTGCTTCCCTGTCATACATAGACTTTTGGAAATCCCCAGGACCAAATAACCTTTTCCTGTTATTAAATGTGCAGAAAATTTCCAGGAACACTTAGGTGTTAACAGGAATGTCAGAATCACAAACACAAGCACAGCAGAAATATCCTCTTGAAAGGTGCTGCTTTGTAAGTGCTTCGGGAGTGTTCTCACAAACGCTCTCGCAAGCCTATCTGGGTAGCAGGGCGTAGTGTAATGGATGCTTTTATGCCAGTCAAGACTAGAAAAATGACTTTTATTGAGGGGAAGTTTGTTTTGCTTGGAGGAAGCATTTCAGGATAAATAGTGAATTGAGAACACTATCAAGTTCCAAAGTTGGGAGTTTGATTAATATGTTGTCTTTTCAACTAAAACCACAAAGGGAATATGTGCATGATAATACATGTGTTGCAAAAAGGAAAACTAAATACTTGAACAGTAGAGCTTTAGCAGAAGAATTTTGACCTCATCTGCAATGGCAGTTCCTGAGGAATAGAAGATGGCTTCCAGGTAGCCAGAAATGGATTGAAGTCAAGCTTTTAGATTCTGCATATAATCAAATAAAAAGTCCATCCACTAACAAATCATTGATTTAATGTGTTTTGTACAGTAAAGCTGTTTCATAGGTATGATATTGGTAGATTACTCATAAGAGAGAGCCTCTTTTTATGTCAGTAAGAGACTTTCCTCCTAGTCTTAAGAGCTGCTCAATATTTTAGACTGACTCCCCTGACTGCCATAAGGGCTGAGCTTACTAAGGACTTCAGAGCATGAGAGGTCTATATGGGATCAGAGAAATGTGATTTTTTTTTTTCCCCAGAAGTATGGGTACAGTTATACTGTTCTTCTTAAACACAAAGGCTCTTGCTTTCTAGGCTTATGTTAAGCCTTATAAGGTGCGCAGGTTTCACGACTGAATATCTATATGGCCTTTGTGTGAGAGAACCTACAGCTGTTTATCTTTAATAGTGCTACAAGTGGTGGTAAAATTGCAAGAGGGAAAAAAAGGATGATGGAGTAGATAATTCTTAATATATCAATATGGTGAAACAGGTGTTAATAAAAACTCCTTAATAAATAGGGTAGAGCACACAAAAATAGAAAGTTTTGTTATTTTGTCACTGACCAGAGTTGGATGAGATGTACAGATATTTCAAACTATCATCACCAAGGTTGAAAGAAATTTATATTGAAACTGAACTGCTGATATAAAAGGCACTGAAATCAGTGTGCTTCTGAAAGACATTAAAACCACTGGTAATAATTTAAAAAAAACCACTCCTCATTGAAAAAAACATCATTTTAGTAGCCAAGCTTGATTTTTCAAATATTTATTAGAAAAGATTGTATGAAAATATTCCTCATTTTTTTCATTCTTCCTGGATTCTTGGTACTACTGTGCATCAGTTAATGCTACCTCAAGCCACCTCAGTTATGTAAAGGAAAATTCCTAGAAGGGAGCAGTATTCTTAAATGATGTAAAGCTTGATGCTACTCTGAAAGCTCCCTGTGAGGTTATATGAAGCTCTGTGTTAGGATGTGCACTGGTGAAATGACTTTTCTATCTCTGTGCCTGTATCCTGGGCTATATTCAGGGACTTTTGGCCACAGTTCAAGGTTTAGCCTCTCAATTAGCTATGGAATGACTAAACAAAAACTGCTGAAGTCACTGAAAAGACTCTTGCTTACAATTGCACTCAGGAGAGCCAGGACTTGTAATCTTGAGTTGAAGCTGAAGTCTCAGAGCTTAGAAATATGAAATAGTTTGCAGAAAGCTTTTCAGGCTTACTTGATTTTTAGAATTGTAATTTAACCACTAGGCTCTTTTAATTTTTTTTTCTTTTTTTTTTTTTTTCTTCAAGGGCTCTTCATTAAGAAATGTGTTCCAGAGACTGATTTTAATATGTTCAGGTAAGAGAACCAATGCATTATCTCTCTACAAGGTGATGATTACAAAAAAAAAAAAAAAAAAAAGAAAAAAAACCCCACCTAGCTGTAATCACAATCTCAAAAGACAAAAATACCTAATAGCAATCACATACATACAGAATTTGGAAAGATTTTAAGGGGGGAAAAGATTGCCCTGCAAACTGTTTATGCTTAGTAGAAAATGAGGAAATATGTGTCTGGGCTGTAGGTTTGCTCATGTGTTATTTTTATAGGAGCACTGTGTACAAGCTCTCAGCTTTTTTATTAGCTCAGTTCCATTACCCTGAGAACAACTCAGGAAAGAAGTAACATGCGTGTTCCTCCCACAGCTTTACAAATGTATGCCTATCCATGACGCCTGCAGCACCTCTGGCTTCAGGAACCAGGTGTGTATCTTTACACTTAGCTACAAATGACACACAACACACAAAGTACTCCAGGTGAGTAATATATGTGCACTTGGGGATGACTGGAGAAGTGAGCCTTGTCTTTCATAAACAGCTGCTTATCATGTAAGTATGTGTGTGAACTCTTAAAACATGCTTTAGAAGACTCCTGGAGAAGGAAAATATGAAATTTTCCAGAAAAGTGAATTTTACTAAAGGGTTTTCTTCAGCTATTGATAGCACTGACTGAGAATTTGCCTTTATTTAACAAATGTGAACCTAGAATGCCAGGAAGTAACATTTCTTTAAAGCTATTTGGTTAAAGACATTTTGCCTTTAGGGTACAAAATGAAATGGGAAAGTGCTGTTTGTTTACCAGGGTAACACTTGGAATTAAAATCTTGATTTAACTTGTGTTATTTCACAGTTGGTTGGAGGAATACATTAAGATAGATTCAAATCAGGACTTGGAGTACTGTGCTGCTTCTAGGGTAGCAGAGGGCTAGGTGACTGTGCAGGGCAGCATAAAAAACTCACCCAGTTTAACTGTTTTCAAATTGTTATACACTGTCAGTGTTGTTCAGCTCATGGTGCCTGTGTATGAGCATGCAATCAATGGCTTTGCACCAAAACCAACTTTGATCGCGGCAATAAATGAGCAGGGATTCATACTGCTCTGCTATTAGTAATGTTGAAACATAATATATATTGGTCTGTGAACCTATAAAATGCTCTAAATCAAGGAAAGGAGTGGATTGAAATGACAAGTTAGAAGCTGTATCTTGCGAGAGATAGCCATTGTAAATCAGCTAATATTGTAAAAGCATCGTAGATGTTGTCTGACCTCTGCTCTGTTAAAATTAATGGAAATGTTGTGATCAAATTCAATGAGGAACGTGGATAAACATGTCTGAAAGTCCTGTCCCTTTAGGCCAGTTCCTTACCTAGTTGGGACTGTTTAAATCTGTAGGTGCGGTTATGAACTGCCTCAGTAGCTGGGTCTTCTATTTTAATTTAATACACAATTGAACTGAGGCTTTCAAAGCAGTTCATTGATTAAAATTGTCGGAAAAAGAGTAGCTAAATTCTCTGCATGTTTTTAAAATTTTAGCCTTTGGGTGTTAACTTGCATTCTTTAATCAGTCCTTAATCAAGTAGAATTCTCACTGGGACTTATACTTGAATAAAATCGACACAATTTGATCTTTAGGCAAGAAGCTTTTACAGGAAGCTGGTTTCTGCAGGCAGAAGAAAATTTTTGCAGGAAAGAGAACATTAGAATAAGCATCTCTTTCCAATTATAAATAGCTAAGTGCTTTTTATTGGTTGTGATGGTGGGTTTGGGGGGAACAAGACTATAGTAACAGGTAATCTGAAATGCAATCTCAGCTTGACCTTGGACGCTGCAGACCCAACAGCCCCGTCCTGCTGCCTGCTGGCAAAATGCATGTAGCTGAGAGGGCTGGGTCTGTACTGAATTAGCACCTTTGAGTCTCAGGGCAACTGGCAGCACTTTGTAGGGTAGTCCTCTAGTATGATCTGAATTACATGGAGTATTTTTAGAAAAATTATGAAAGAAAGAGTAACTGAAGACCTTCATAAAGGAAAGGGGATTAGAAAGTAATGTATTTATTACAATGTAATTTGTGTAAGACTGAGCTGGTGTCTTTCTTTCCTAAAAAACATTCTGAACAAGGGAAATGTGGTAAATGAAAACATTTTTTTGTAAAATATTTATTGTTAAATGGAAAATTATTAGTCAAAATGGTGGTAATTTGGGGAACTAATCAGATAATTTTGTGGCTATTAAGGTAAGAACCAGATGGCATTTGTCTTAAGATAATTTTAAAATTTTCCTGCTGAAAACAGTGGCAAGGGTGGGTATCAGACTTAAAATTTTTATGGTTCTCCTGACCTGTGGTATGATCCTGTCATACTCCTTGTTATAGCTTATGTGGTAAATTGATGAATAATCCTGCCACAAGATCAAGGCTAGATTTGGCAGAATTTGTCTCCATCCTTACTAAGCATTGAAGTTGAGTCTTGATCAAGAGCTATTGAGCAAACTCATGTATTATTTATGTCTGTCTGTATAGACAATGATTTTCACGATATATTTGTGTATGGGAACCAAAATGATAAATGGAACAGAGCAGTTGCCTTATAAGGAAGAGACAAGGCTGGAAAAAAGGCAGCTGGGAGATAATAAGAGTGAGTCGATATGATCAGTGTTCACAAAGTCATGAAGGTCATGGGTAAAATGAATACAGAGCTGTTATTTCCCAGTTCCTGCAATGTTTGAGCTACCGTGTGTTGATGAAACTATTAGGAATTTGGTTTAAATCATAAAAGAAGGCACTTCTTGGACTTTTGAAATTTATTACTCAAGGAGGATACGGAGACAGATTCAAGCTCATGGACACCAAGTCCATACAGAGATACCAAGTCAGTAGGCAGGGATGTACTTTATAGTATCCTTCATCTCATAAGATGCCAGGGAAGCATTGGAGAAGCAGAATACAAAGATTAGGCTTTTGTGGTTACCTCAGATGGCATTTGCTTGTGCCAGTCACGGAGAAAGGATGCTCGTCCAGGTGGGACACTGCTCCAACCCAACCAGGATAACCATATATTCCTGTATTTTTAAGCTTCAGTATATTAAAAATTACCAATATATGAACGCTAGGATTTGGAAGGAGATTTTCATTTCAGCTGGATTAATGCTTTGTCTTTTGGTAAGTAAAATAATAGAATATCAACAGATATTCTATTCCCACAGGCACAGTAATCCTACATATGGGCTTGCTGCTTTACTCTTACTGTCCATGGTACCCCAAAACAGGACACTTGAGATACAAGGTACATTGCAGCTAAGCTCAATGGGGTGTTTTGGTAGCGGGTAAGATTAAGTATTATTGAGGTAAAGGCATTTTCTAGTAATCAAACAATAGTCGGTGTACATTTGGCATGCAGCAGAACAATAGTGAAGAAGACATCTCAGCCTCAAAGTGAGCTTGTAACAAACGTCTACCTCTTAGAGACCATATGCTGTTGTGTAATCAGTAACTAGAGAATTTCAGTATTGTTGTATGTCAAGTACCACACAATATACAGTATTAGAATCTAGCTGGTGTCTTATAGTGGACATCTCTCTCTGGATCCACTGAAATGGTGACACCTCTGAAATACGTGCTCTGGAGGGGATTCTCAAGTGATCAAAAATAAGATTTTCAAAAGTCCCATATTTTTCATTACTAAAAGATAATTTCTGCTTTTGTTAATTTTCTACACAATGCATCCTTATAGTTTGACATGTTGTCTCCAAGTTTCTTTGGTCTTTTCTTCTCTGCCTTTAACTTAAGCTCTATAGAAGTGAGGGCCTATCCAGTCTTGGAAAATTGTAAGCAAACCTGTTCAGCTGATCATACTCGTCTGCCTTTCTTTGCTGCTTTTATTTGCTGTGCTATAGTTTTATCTGTCCCTAAGGCATATTAATTTACAATTCCATTTTACTAGGCCAATAAAGAGATTTTGTGCTATGGCTTTGGTTTATTATCTGATGCTCTGAAACACTGGGTCAGATAGTACAGTGCTGCATCTACTGGAAATTGAATTGCAGCAGCATTTTGTTTGTTTTGTTGGGTTTTTTTCTTCCTGATTTGAGATTTGTCTGATAAATTGAGCAGTTGCTCTTTGTGAATGTGCCACATGGTAAAGTGTGTCTGTTGCAGATAAGGTGACAATTCCAGCTTCCTGTAGTTCACTGTATGCCACAGATTTTGGTTTTCTTATTATTTTCATTTTTTAACAAAAGAGATGGGTGCCTGTCATGAAAAAGTGTGTTAAGATCAAAAAAATTCATAATGAAAGAAAAAGCTGATTGAACTGCAGTTGCAAATATATTTAAATAAGTAGGCTTTGATCAATGTCAGTTACAGGGATGATCCTCTGTGGTGGAAGTTTAAGACTTTAATGAATTTTATTTTCTAAATAAACATGCAGCCTGAGTTGTTTTTTTCCCACCATTTTGCCAAAGGGCGTAAGAATCCTGTTTCTATAGTTGTGGTCAGGTGCACCCAGAGTATTTTTCATCTGTGTTTCAAAGCTGTGATGGAATCACCGATCTTGAATTGGTGATTCTGGCTCAGAGTAAAACCTGAAAGGATTGTTGGGACCAGAGAACAACTGACACGTGATAGCACATAGCTGAGTCCAATGCGTGTTGAGTCCCTCATGGTTAAGATCTCAGGCTGCAAAATGCACACAGTCCAGCAGAAGTCTTGTATTTTTCTCCTAGCAAAGGCGCTCTGAGAGAATAGTGGGAAGATTTTTAGAAAATAGGAACTAAACCCTGTAATATGATAATTAATATGATTATAAGGGGCTAAATCCTTGGGGTGCCTGCTGTTCTATAGGAAAAATTGTTCTGGTTTTGAACAAGGAATTGTAAAAATCATAGGATGGTTTGAGTAGGAAAGGACCCTAAAGATCATCTAGTTCTAACCCCCCTGCCATGGGTAGGGACAACTTCCACTAGACCAGGATGCTCAGAGACCCATCCAACCTGGTCTTGAACACATCCAGTGGTGGAACATCTACAACTTTTCTGGGCAACCTTTTCCATGGTCAGAATGCGAGAGAATTAATGAACTATATCATAGAGCAGAGAAGGGGCATAAAACATTTCCTAGACACTGGCAAAGGCTACATAAGATATCTGTAGGTCTTCTAAGAAACTTCTATGATCTTAAGACTGTGAGAAGAAATGCAAAAGGCAAGCAAACCCAAAATACTGGCTGAGGATCTGTTTTGAAATCACTGGCATTCTTGGACTCTCTTTTGTGACATGATATGGGGGTGTAGTATCTCTGACTATTCTATAACATCTGTTTATAGCATTTTGTAGTTTTCTATAATTATTCTGTAGTTTTTCTCGTCTGTTACATGGTCTAACTAAATAGAGGGCTATCAAAAGATCGGGCACTACAAGGGAGGAGTAATGTACTGTTGTGGGAGTGGAGTTACGCACTTCACTCACAAGAGGGAAGTAACAATATATTTATTGGTACAAAACAGCGTTTCAACAAAGTTTGAAACAGTAAAATGCGACTTTAAGGAAAAAGAATTTGATGGCGAGGTACACCTGATTATTTACTACACGAGGATTAGATAAAACAATAGTTTATCTTGAAACGTTATGTGCTCAATTAAGCGTGAGTATACCCTTAGTAAAGATTCAAAGTTTAAGCATGCTGTATATCACTTACCAAGGATCTGTTGTGGTAAGGAATCTCTTAACCCCAGGGAGGGGGGTGCGGGTGAGTATCCTCAAGAGGCATCCATGCTCAAGGGGAGATCCTGGAGTGCAGGCAGCTGCCGTGCAGGAGAGCTCAAAGGGTTCTTGGTCTGCCTACTATTTATGGGGGTAAGGTGATTGACTTATAGTCATATTTTCTTATTGCTTTAACACCAGAGCGGATTGTTCAAGCTAGCCCATGGCTATGGTATTGTTTTGTATTTCCACTGAATCCGGCTTAGCAGGGTGGGATCCTTGCACCCAGATGCAATCACCACACTTAGATGCATCATTATCACCAAAGCAGATAAGCAGAGATAAGGGTGTGTAAAAATGCACCATCAGACATATGGAGAGCTTCCTGATCTACAGAAAGGGTGGTAGCCTAAGCACTGGACAGTAGTGTATCCAGGGGCCAAGAAGCAAAGACTTGTTCAGTTAAAAAATCTTGTGCTTTTTACTTGGTTCTTCAAAAAGAAACAAACAAAAAAGGCAAGTGGCAATCTAGAGTGCCTTGTAAAAGCAGAATTATTTCCTGCAGCTGCATTATGGATGTTGAAAACTGTGTGGTTCTGTGACTGCCAGTCCTATTAGAGGCTCTGTAGAGATCAGTAATTGGTATGACAAATTATGTTTTCGTGCTGGAAAACAGATGCTTTGTAGGCAATTAAAAAATAAAAAAGCTTTTTAGAAATCAGGAAAGATTTGTGACAAAAAATATGGTGGGCTTGGGGTTTTTTTTTGCATTTTAATTAATTCATTTAACTTTGTTAAGATTTGAGTTGTAAACTCTTATCTGTGTATGTGTGCTCTTTAGTCAATATTCTTGCTTTGTTCTTTCTCCCTTTCATGTTACTGGATTGAAGCACTCTTAGGAACAGTGTCCTGCCAGCAAAGCTTTCTATCAGACTTCCATTTTTCTGTTAAGGTAATCAGTACATGGGAGGGATTTGTAACTGAAGGAAATAAATTTCAGGAGTCAGTGGCCTTCCTTTGTGCTATGTTCTGCTCTGCGTAAAATAACACCAGTATCAAGGGATTAGGTAGAGTTCCACCGGCTGGTGTTTGCTTGATTCCAAAAGTTGAGATTCCAGTTCTTGTTCTGTTGTCCCTTTTGCTTCTTATTAAATTGTGGTGTAATATAAACTACTCGCAGGCACTGGAACAAGGAGGATGGCTGGGCCTGTGCTCTCATGTGAGTGGTTTGCTTAGTCCCATTTAGCCCTTACGCTAGAGGCTAATAAATGTTTAGTGATAAAATGTATGTCAGAGCCATTTTCAAGAGGATTAGGAGCACCTCTCTGATTGGAAGCGGAAATGCGGGTCTGAGTCTCCCTCAGAGTTGCCCAAAGGAGGGTGTAGGACCTCCTTCCTTGAGACACTCAAAATTTAATGGGGCAAGGCACTAAGCAAACGGACTTATCCTTGTAGTTAGCCCTGCTCTGAGGAGGAGTTTGGATTAAGCAAAAGCATAAATTATGCCGTGATTTTATAATTTCATAGTAATGTAATAAATCTCATAAACATCTGTGAGGTTTCTGTTTGCTGCTTTTCTGGAATCCTCTCCATAGGAACTAAAATCCTCCCAGCCTTTGTGTTTGCAGACTACTAATCTAAGTCTGGATGCTATTCTGCTGTTCCTGAGACCAAGTACCCAAGTTCTTTTGTGTATCTCAAGTGCTTGAACATGTGACTTTTAGACAAGAAAACAATACTTAGCGTCCTTTCCCACTATTTCAGGTGAATAGCTTGTGTGATTAAAAGGAAATCCTGCAGCACATGGGTATATTTTTAAAATTAAATAGATTTATGGAAAAAAGAAGAGTTAGGACATCCAGTAAAAAAAATAAAGCCCTGGGGCAAAGCAATCCATTATGATATCCTTCAGTAAAAGTATTCCTTTGAAGTTAATGTTTATGGAAATATTGGTTAAAGTTGCATGATCTTCTGTAGAGGTAGGATATGATTTTATGTTATTTACTGAACATTAATATTAATGTTCAGTTCCAAAGTCATTATTTTTGCAGAAAGTAATGTAATTACACGCTGTCCAGAGAGGAAAAGTGAGTATGCAGTGCACATGCAGAGAAATGCGCATGTTTATCAAGATATCAGATGTTCCTCAGTGCTAAGAATCCATCATCCTGAGAATATTCTATTCTAGCACATTTTAATGAGCACTGCTGAAGCTGTGAATGGTCTGTCAGCACTTTTATTAGGCATCTTATTATTAGGGATTTTATAACTTGGCTGTAAAACCTTGCTGTAGGCTAAAACTAGTTAAATAATACTTTTGGAGCAATGTTTTGTGCCAAATTTAATTCAGATAGCTTTAGGCATTTTTCCATGTTTGTATCAGAAGGCAATATTCAAGTTCTGATTGAAATATTTTGAAGTAGGGCAAGGCAAAATACAAGTGGCCTAGGCCTGAAGCTTTATTCATAGTAGGCAGTAAGATGATCTAGTACTGCAGAATGTACGTTTCACGTAATAATGATACACAGTGGATGTAGCAGTGGGACTTGGTGTTTCAGGGTGGAAGATAAAATCCTTATTGAAGCAGAATCCAGTTTTGCCTGAGTAGGGTCTTCAGAACTGGAGCTACCCTGAGGCTGCCTGTGAAAACTGCAAATGACTAACTCTGACAGAAATAGATGACATTATTTAGAATGAAAACCATTAATTTTAAGTGCTGCTGAAAAGTCATCTTAATATTTCTGTGTTGTAGCCAATGAATAGCTCAGCAGAGCAAGGAACTTGCAGGGCTCTCTGTTTTCCTTTTGTTCATGGAACAAATGCTCTCATTTCGTACAAGAGGAATCTCAGTTTGCTGCAGCTGTTCTACCAAGTCGAAGTATATACTTTTCAGGAGGAGGTGACAAAAAGTAGTACATAATTTTATTGTCATATCCAAAGCTTGGACATGGAAGTTTATTACTCTCTAACTTTACAAAGATTGTTGACAGAGATGTTGCATACAGCTGTAGCTTAAAGAAAAAAAAATTTTTAAAAAGATGAAAGTATAATAAGTTCTCTAAATACATACTGGGTGCTTGTTTTCTTTCAGTACAGCACGAAGGGGGCAGATTGCCACATGGAGTACATGTTGCTTTCATAATTCTCACAAAGTCTTTCATCAGCTGCCAGTCACAGGCAAGTTCCTGAGGGTGAAAAACATTTCCATGTTCTTGTCAGTAATGCTATGTCTGGAGAAACTTTTCTGAAATGTTCGGCAATGCCTACCTGTCCAAGTGTGCTGAGGAAATCTCTGTTTGGATAGAAAAGCTTTGTCATGTAGCAGTGTCACTCTGACCACAAGTCCCAGACTGTGTACTGTATTGGATGTTAATGGACACACCTGTCTAGTAAGTTGAAGCTAAATGTGGACAGATTTTATAAACTCAGTGTTTTTTGTTCTTACAAGACTTGGTTCCTTAACGTATGGAATTGAAGGGAGAATGTCAGAGCCAAAGGCGTTCCTCCTTTGTGCCGCTCTTTCATTTGTCCTTCTTCACTGCTTCAGCTGTGTACCAGCTGTGGCAGCTGATTCCTGCCAATTCTAATGCAAACCAGTTACGTGAGTCACCTTGCAAATAGTTTTGGGCAGCTTCTCTGGGAATCCAGGTTCTGTGGAACATGAATTATATAGAAATCCACCTAATGCAATTTTCTTCCTTAAGCTAATTTGTAAGATTTTGCAGGTTAGACAGTTGTTTTTTCAATTAGCAGTGAGTGAGTATTTAAGGTGGAACTTGAAGTGCCTCTGAACTCAGTCAAGAGTTTAGTACTGAAAATGTGGATGTGGTTAACTGGCTCAAGCTATTAATGCTTGATTAAGTATTACAGCTTTGCTAAATGTTAGACAATGTAAGAGCACCTTCAGTTCTTCCAATCCATTACACAGGAGAGTCTTCTTTGTGGTGGTTTTCAGTTTGAGACACAGGTTATTCCTGTTGAGTTTTCAGTAGGCTTATGGGAGAAGTGGAATAAAGGGTTTTGAAAGGTTATTTTGTCCTCTTTCTTCTCTGCAAATAAAAAAAAGAAAATGTCCAAATTTTGAGAACCTCTCTAAAGTAAAGCAACTGTCACTTACAATTTAAAATACACCTTGCCCCCTGTCCTGCTAAAAAAACATGTTATCAGACATCCAAGGCAACTGCGCTTGCCTTCAAGTGTGTGCTTTGAGGTATTCATGCACTGAAAATCTAATGTGCGGTAGCTGAATTGCATGGTTTGCAAGAGTTTTGTCTACAAGATGAAGAGTTTTTACACTATATTGATATTTGGAAACAGGGACTTATTTTTGTCCTGCAGAATTTAACATTTTTTTGAGGTTTTTATTTTTCATGTAGGATTACTTCTAAAGAAGAAACAGTTCTAATCTTTTTTTGTTGGCTGTCTTTGGAGAAATGCCACACATAAAGTGAGTTGTTTCTTTTTTTTCTGTACGTATTTATGGTTTCACTTAACTATCGAACAAAATAAATATGAAGATAGCAGAGACAAAGATAGACTCACTCCACAAACTTAGACAACTAGAGATAAAAGATACTTGCACCTGAGGATGTAATTTAGTGTGCAGCATTAACCAAGGCTTTTATAAAGTTCAAATCCTGACTCAATAGTAGGTTTCTCAACTGCTGAAGCTCTAAGATGTTTTGGCCTAGGCTTTTTACTTGAAGTTATCTCTGTAGTGTTTATAAGTAGACAAGATTTTGCCTGAGCTGTTGAGCTAAGTGATGCTGATCTAATAAGTATGTCTTTCTAAACTAGAGCACTACGTACCTCTAATCCTTCTAAGAAACCCACACACGTGGCTGTGCGTGCTGCAGCTTTGTGGAAGCTCATTGTGTCCCCAGCTACTGATTAAATGGAGTATGAAAAGTCCAGGTTTCTCTCAGAAGAGAGGGAAAAAACTGTTTTCTACTTGGAAAACAGTTTTTCAGACTTGAAGAAATACCATTATTTTTGAGCCTTTAACACTTTTCTGTCTTTGAAGGAAACTGGTCAAGTTTTGGAAGTGTAGGTGCTGGAAGAGAGGGGCTGGATACAGGTGGTCACATTGTCTTTGCTTCCTTAGGCAATCAGGCTAAAAATAGGCAGAGAGATCTATACTAATGCTGAGTTTGATTATATATTTCAAAGCCCAACTTTATGTGGAAGTGCTTTGATGAATTTTTAATCAGTCTCACAAATTCAGGAAAAAGCATTTGTACTGTCAGTTACTTCAAAAAAGTATTTTTTAATTACTGCCTGGTACTTTTTCTTCAATTAATTGTTCTTAGTGGTTGTACTGTAAATCCAAATGCTAATTTTTTGTAATTACATACTTGTTTCAGACATGATTACTGAAGATAAGAAAATTAAAGTAGATGTTTAAAGAATATGTATATTCATTCAGTATGTATATATCCAGCCAAATGGATCCAGCCAAATCCAGTCTTGATGTTAAATGTTGAGGTTGTTTAAATAAGTTATTGAGGCATAGGCTGAATACCTTATTTACATCATTATGGATCTTACCATGTCTTTCTCGCTTTTATGGATGTTCAGAAACAAATTCTGTGCCTGAGAGAATTCTTCAGGTGGACTGATGTGAGGGGGAAGATAAAAATGACATTCTGTTCAATGCATACCCCAGTGGCTGCTAAGGACACGTAGTCAAAGCAAATCTGAAAGAAAATTCATGAGCATACTAGAACAAAAACAGGTGCCAAAAAGAGGTTGTATGTAAGTCCTGGTTGGACTGTGAGAAAGGGAAAAGAGAGTTGTCGATGGGCAAACCGCAGATTTTCCTGCTTTCAGATTATGACAGCTCTGCTAGTATCTATGCTGCCTGTTTGAAAGGGTATAGGATTCATTTGTAGTTCTAAACTTGTAGTATTCTTTATTGTTAGCTTATGTCTAACCTTTAATACCTGAGGTTATACAGGTATACACTTTGTTAGTAGTCTGAATATGTCTGTGCTGCCAAAGTATTGTTAAATAAGCCCTGTAAACAGTGATGATTAGGCTATTCCTCTTTTTATACTTCAAAAGCAGAAAGAACCATTAGGTTTATCCAGTATGACTTTTTACATATCACAGTCCATTACATTTCATCCAGATATCCCATTTTACAGAGGCAGATTTCGATAAAGAGGTAAATTAAGCCAGTTAATCTGGGCGATTTTACTTCGTACAGCACACAGAAGAGCGGGGATCAAGATGCATTTACTGTCAAGTACCTGCAGCAGCCAAAAAAATGGTGTGATGAATGCCTAGGTGGTTTCAGTTGCCTTTTGATGTATGTTTCTGTTACATTCCAGTTTTGCCTTATCCTAGGTTCTTTATTAAAGAGGATACTTGACAGCTGGAACTGTTCTTATATTTTTGTTATGAATAAGGATGTCTTGATGCAATAATGGAATTCTCCAAAGGGATGAATAGTGATGATTCTTTTGACCCTTTTTACTGGTCTTATGGCTTGGAGTCTGTGCTTGTCCCTTCCATTTTTTTTTTAAATCAAGGAGTTTTGATTTTATTTTAAATAGTTCTATACCACTTTCTTGTAACTCCTTTCTTCCTTAGGTCTTTAACACAATTGTGACTGGCATTTTCTCCTTGGTCTCAGCTTTTACTTATGTTTACTGTGAATGAGATGGCATTACAGTACTTAGCTGCATTCTCTTTGTCTCAATTCCTCTCATTCTTCCAGTTACCCTGGCAACTTTCAAAGAAATATCCTGTGGTAAAGGATTTTCTGAGCTTAGTTATGAGGCTCAGAGAGAGGCTCCTCTGAGAGGAAAAAGGCAATCTCTCTAAAAAGATAAAATAAGAATGCTAAAAGTGAATGCAAAATACATCTTAAACTTTTCCTAAATGATTAAAAGGAGTATCTGTTGTAGTGGTGATGCCATAAAACAATGCAGTACTGTGATGGGAGAGTGCAGCATGTGACCATCCACTGTTATCATAAGGCAGAAGATCATCAGGAGAAGAGAAAGATGGTCTCAAGCTGCAGGTTTACATTCAAATCTGCATTTGATTGAGGTTTGTGATAGCAAGAAGGCCCTTGGTTCAATTCTAGATTTAAGACTTAAAATTTCATAAGTTAGTCTTCCTAATGGTTAAATAGAAATTACAACATGCTGGTATTTGTTGTTCCTGAGTGGAAGGATTATCTTTGTTTCAGCAGAGGCAAGCAAGCTGAGACAAAACAGTACATGTCAAATAATTTGATGTATGAGAGGGTTAACGACCATTTCTGCTGTTTGTGAATGCCTGTGGCTTGAGGTGGTCTAATTCACTGATTACACAAACCTCACATCTCCCTGCCCTACTCTTGGTTTTAGGGAGAAAGGGGAATGGTGTGATAATACCATCCATCTCTGTGGCATCGTATATAGTTTCTGAAATATGAAGCATATGTAATATGAACAGTGCTAACCTTAGTAAATAGCGGGTGTTGAGCCATTTGCCTTCACAATATCAGACATTTATTTTAACCATCTTTTTTTCTACCAGTTCACTAGTAGGATGTTCTCAGTTTGTTGCATATGGGATGTAATTTGGGAATGTAAAAGTCTCTTAAACTACCTTAGGTTCATGACTTTAAATACTTCTAATTTCTAAAGACCTTAAAGTACTTTTGACAACTAACATAGCTTTACAGTTTACAAGAAGAAAAGATTACACTATGAGGAAACATTAACGGATTCATTTTTATATTCCAAAGAAGTCCAATTATCATTCTCTGAAATTGCAGCAAGCACTTTACAGAAAACTAATTTGTGAAAATAGAGAAAAATATGCATGTCAAGGATATATTTTAAATATCAGTATAGCAAGTAGAGGTATATACCATCACTGCATCTATTTTCTTTAGCCGTATGTTTTTATGTCCCCATTCTGTCAGCCTGCAGTTTTAAACAAACGGTTCGAAATGTCACTGATATTTTTGCTTAAAAGACAGAATCTGTAACCCTTCAGAGATTATATTAATAGCTGCAGCAGCTTGCTATACACAATATTTCAACATTTTCCTTATACACACATTTTAGGAGCACTAAATCTGTTAGTCCTTAACCTTTCTTTTCTTACTAAAAGGCATTGTTAAATTAAATGATGCATTATTAATAAGCATTGTTTCAAATGGAACCTAGCAAAGACAATTTCTCTGTCTGCCTGTTGTGGTACTATAGTACTTCCCTGTTTATTGTTCGCGTGATTGATTATTTTAGCTTGATATTTGACTGTTTGCTTGTTCCTTTGCCTATGTATGCATATGCAAATGTGCATCCTGCACTGTTGCACTCAAAATGCGCTATAAGGCTCCTCTAAATCTCTGCCTAGCTAGGTTTCTTAGTTTCCCTCTGGACTGGGATAAAAGGAAGAGAAGTCTTGAATGAGGCAAAAGAGGGCTATGGCAAAGGAACCTGTTGCTTTCGCTTCTGTATTGAAACATCAGCTCATGAAGTGTAGAAGGCTGTATATCAATACCTTCCAAGATCAGCATTATGCCTGAGATCACATTTAACCCAAGGCATATCTGTTATGCTTCATGGACGTAAACATACCCATTTCTTCCCTCTGATTTCAGTAGAAAGGGACTTCAGCATATGCAGAGAACAAATTCTTCTGTCTGCATGTGCAGGTTCTGTAATTCTTACTAATTTTATTAACATTCCTGAGTGGAGAGGCTGGCTATAATGGCTGGATGAGATCCTTAACTGTATCTTTGAGTTTGTCTGTCACAATCTGAGATGAAAAGATTTGGCTGTAAGCTAAATGCTGTTTAAAATATCAGAGATCAAATAAAAGAGCTCAGCATTTCTTTTTACAACTCAGTTTATTTCATAAGGAAATCCAGTAGGTATCTTTTGTTTTCAATACATACATTAAAGCATAATAATAAAGAAAGGTTATCATATTCAAAGATACTTTTCCAATCCCCTATATTTTGGGGGAGTTATTCTGAGGAAGGAACACTGTGTAAACTTTTCCAGTTCCTTAGTATTGCCTGGGTCTTTTTTAGGCACTGTTGGAGCTTCATTATGCCAAGCCAGAGGGATCTTTGGCCATTTAATGTCATAGAGTAGAAGTTTGGACACAAGCATTTCATCATCATATCAGTACTTTAATATGGGAGTCACTAGAGAATGTCATATATGTAAATCTAAGGTGTTACGAGTTTTGCACCTAATTTCTTCTTTTTATGTTCTTGAAATACTGGCACGCATGATTTTTATTTTTTTTTAGCTTAGCTTCTTTCAAAAGAGGAATATTCTCTGTCTAGTGAGATTATAACCAAAGGGGAACTATTTGGAACAACACTAATTTATGCAGCCTCATGGGAATTTATATTTGGCCTTAACTGATACTTTTACTCATCTTGTAAAATGGTTGGTTTCATGTGACAGGGGTACAAATTTATACATTGAATACTTCCATGTATTTTGTAGACATATCTGTGCAAATAAAGCAGTTGCTCAACACTCCAAATGTCTTCTGAATTACACAGCTTCCAAGAGCTACCAGTTTTGCACCTGAGATGCTTACGTGTTCTCAGTTTTGAAAAGTCTGCTTGCCTGGACATTGACCTACATGTTTGGTTCTCAGTTTCCAGAACATATACTGTGGCTTTTGTCTTTTGGACTCTGTCAGTGCCCTTTGCACGTAAACAGGACATCCAAGATGTTGTAAAATAAAGCCAGTTTATCTTGTAAATGAAGCACACTGGTACCTTTTTGGAGTTACAGAGGAAAAACATTTTTAAATTATATTTTTTTAAAAAGGGAAAAAAAAGAAATGCATTTTTTGTAAGGCTTTTGTTCTTTTTTTGAAAGAACGCAACATATGCTTGGATAGCTTTCTGATAACTGTCTGTGTGTGTGGGTGCTTTGAAAAGGTACGAAAGAAAATGTTATATAGCTAAAACATGATAAAAAGATTTTTCTGTTTAATATTTAAATGTTTGTTGAAATCTAAGATGTATTGCTATACTCCTTGACTCTTTCCACTAATATATAGCTCTGGATGCATATTATACAAATTATCTTTCAGAAACATTTATAAATAGATCCATGTTTAGTGGAAAAATTGATGATGTGGTGATTCAGCCTGATCTTTAGAGCTGTGGCTGGAGATAAGTGATAATGTGAGTGTGTGGGTACGGTGGTTGGCTAACAATGCCAACGTTCAAAGAATAAGATGTAGAGCTGCAGGGAGTCTGTCACTCCTGTGTTAGTCCAGCACCCCACTGCTGGTGCTCGTGGGAAGGGAAAGATGGGTATGTGTCTTATCTGCTGTGCTCCAGTCTGAAAAACTAGAGTAGATTTGCTGGTGAGAATGTCATGATTGGCTCAATACCGGGCAGTATTTGAAGGCACTCTGAATCGATTGCTGTATTCAGGCACCGGCTTAGTTGATTGTCTAGTGATGAGTCTGATTTGAAGGCATTACATTTCAAAATAGGTTACTAAACTCCATTTTTTGGGGAAGCTGTTAGGAATCTGTCTCTATACTAATATTTATCTTTTAAATTAGCTAACTTACTGGTGTTCAGGGTGATATATTTCTGCCTCCTGATTTCTAAAGAACTCTTTTCACATTCTTGTCTAATGTCTAGCAATAGTAGCAGATACTATCTGTAAGTAAACACAGAGGAACAGACTGGTGCATTTGTATTGGGCTCTAGTTTGGAAATTTTTCTTCTCACTGTCACATCCTGAAGTCTGGAGCTGAACAGGAATTTTCTGTTTTGACTGGAAGATGTTGATTCATTTCAAACGAACAAAACATTTGGCATAACTGCATCCATTCATTCTCGTAAGGCAGACGTTTAAATCAAAATAAGGGAACGTATCATAGTACATGACCTTACCCTACAAAACTTATAGCAGGCTAGGGGCTAATGTGGTTCACTGAGATTTGGATATTCCAGTATGAGAACCTGCTTCTTCCTATTCTAAGTGTGAATTTAAGGTCTTAAACCTCAGTTTCCCAAATATTCTAAACAAAGTTATCTCAGCTTTGAAAATGCGGGTGGTCATTCTTTTAACAGCTTTTGGCTAAAACCAAAGCATTGCCTTTAATGTAGTATCTCAGATGTTTGCATAAGGCAGGAAAACTATTTCCCTTTCCATCTCATCCTGAGTGTTTCTCTTTTATATCTAACAGCATTTTACTCTTGATGTCCAGCTGTGTGAATTTGTTGTTTGAAAAAAGAATCTTTGTATTTAGTGATTTGACATTGAACTTTCTAAAAGTAACTGACATGATCATTGTAGCTCTAATCTCTTCCACTTCTGTCAATCAATTCCCTTGATTAAATGACAAACTATTTTCTTTTGTACTTCCATATTTTCTTTTGGAATCCTTTGGTGCAATGATTAAATACCTGTGTAGTTTTGCCTAAAAAATAGTGCATGATTAAACAGATAACATGAGTAAAAAGACAAAATTAAGTAGTTCAGTTGTAAACAAATAATTTGGATGAGTTTCTTTGGTTTCATTTTTCTTATTTCATTAATGGAAACACAGTGTTTATAAAAATGCATACCAAAAAAAGGGAAATTCTTAATACATTAAAGCACAAAGTTTTTGTTAGTGGAAAGAAGCAATTTCAAAGGCAATGGAGCCAGTCTACTTGCAACTAATCCAAGGTATCATCAGCCATAAAGTTCTGCCCGTGTGTATGCTTGCAAATGTTGTGTTCTGCGGTTACAGAGCTACATAACAATGAGTATTTGAGATTTGCAGTGCTGCTTCTTAAGCCTTTGTTATGTTCATGGCTGTTTCAGATTAATCCCTAATATAAAAATAAACTAAATTTACTAGGTTTCTGTTAAGTTTCTCTTTTATTTTATATCTGAAAATATTGAATCTTTGAAAATTGAAGGTTTAATATACAAGTAGAAAAGCCATAATAACTTGAGTGTTAGTGACCTCTATTTTCTGGTCAGCTACTTTTTCCTTCTGTCTTTGAGTTCAGTGGAACTAACAGAAATGAGGAACAACCTGAGACTATATTAGCTCTTCGGGCTTCATGGTTCTCTCTTAATATTCCTTTTTGGCCATTCCAGGTAGCTCTCACTTTCTGACATTTTATGGTTCTAGAATGTCTGTAAGAATCTGCTTAGCTTTTCTGGTTTGTTTTTTTTAAGATCTGGGTTTTTGGGAATACTTTAGGATTTAGCTGGGATGCTTTCTAAGTTGAATGCATGCACTTGAAAACATATGATGTTTATTTACTGCCATGCAGTTGTCATGGAAAATGCTGACAGGTTAGCTTATTTATTAGTGTATCAAAACCACTGACCTAAACATGTAAAATGCTGTCCTAGTTCTTTTAACTAATTTGGCCAATTTTCCAATTTTAAAAGCCCTATTCATGTTGATGTGTGCTTTTACTCATTGATGTATTGGTATTTGTTCAGAATCACTTGCAAATGAATGTGTTTGTTTCTCAAACATTTGTTGTTATCAATAGTTCATCTGCATCTGAGAAAGCTTTCCTGGATCTCCTTCATGTCCATTTGATTTTATAAACGTTCCTCTCAAGATCTCATGAAATTTCCTTTGATATATTCTTACACATTTGCAGGTGTCTGTTTTACAACTAATTCCCTCAAGCTTTCCTATTAAAAAAAAAAAAAAATCATATGGATGTGTACATGAAGCACATGATTGATGCATTAAGTCAAAAACTTAAAATTATTTTTATTCCAAGATAAGAAAGAAATAATGGTGCTAAAGGTACTATTTTGAGGAGGAAGAAGGGCAGGGCATATTTTCCTCTGTGCATGATTGAAAAGGCTAGAAGATTAAGTGAACTTGCTCAAGGAGAATAAATCCCTGCCCATGGTGTAGGTGCTGGCTTTTCAGCGAGACTTTAGAAGCACTGAGAACACTTCTGTTTGTTTTCTTTCCTGAAATGTTGTTTTCATGTGACATGTTTTCACTTTATTGTATAGGAAATTATGTACCAAAAGAGAAGAAAAGGCTTCTTGCCTACTATGCAATGTATGCAGGAGGCCTGAAGTATTAGGAAAGCTTTAGAACTCACTTTTTGTCATTTTTTTCCTTTACACTAGAGGTAGGTTCAAGGCATCTAGTAGCTTGACAGCTAAGGCAGCACTACCCAAACTAGTTAAGAGATGAACATTTGCCAATGAGAAAAATTTTACTGTTTGAAACCATTGAACTGAATATCTAATTGGTTTCAACACGTATCATTTTTCAGAAGGATCTTATTTTCTCAATTTTTAGTATCCCATTCCTTTGTTTAGTGTGTAACAGTGCACATTTGATAATTTCCAATAAGTCATGGAACCAAAGCAAAGCAACTATAAAAATCATATGAAAGGCATTGCCTGCAGAATGGTAAATGGGCAACAGAATCCGTGCTTTTCCAGTCTTGAGTTGTTCAGAAATTGGCTTATGTGTCTTATTTGAACTGAGCTCAAACTGCAGAGTCTTTTGGGAAGTGTGTGTTTTAGATATTGATTTCTAGTGACTTTCTGATTTTTTTCTGCAGTAGAAAGTGAATTAGAATAACAACTAGAATGAAATTGCCTCTATTTTCCAGTCTTCTCTCACGTCTTTGTTTGTAATGATTGATGTAGATTTCCAGAATGCATTGTCAGAACCCTTATTAATCAGTGGTCTTTAAAGGACTTAAAGTCAGAGATTAATTACTCAGAAGTGCAAAAACAATGTGGTGCACTCATGAATTTTCCGGTTTGATATTTTACTGTTATTAATATTTTAATTAAGTCTTCTATATTGGCTTTGTGTTGCATTAAAATAATTAATTCATTTGGGTTTTTTGTTTGTTTGTTTGTTTGTTTGTTTGTCAAATTGAAATATAACTATACAGACACATGGCAGTCCGACATTTTAGCGAGTTACATCCTGTTGTGGAATAATTAAACCTTAGCAAGAAGTTCTGCAGGATTATGCCTGAGTAAGGTAGACAGAAAATTTTAAACAGATTTGCTAATGTAGGAAATGTTCCAACCGATATTTCTAGCAGTTTTTCTGGAAACAAGAACTAACATTATTTTTTTCAAAGGGACTTCTGTCAAAATTTCAATTTTATGTATAAACTTTGTGCTTTTTTCTAGTGCTCTTTGTGTCAAAATTCTTACTGTAAAGATTCATTTCAAAGTATTATTTGTCATAAAATCTTTTTTTTGCTGGATCCTAAAATGTAACATGGAGAGCACACGTGCAATTTTAAGGGAGTAATTAATAATACAAATGTTATCGGGACCTGTCTCACCTTTGTTCTCTTACTCCCTCCCTTTAAATAGCTGTCTGCTCCCTAACCTCCATCTCGGTTTTCTGAAGAGCTGACCTGTTCAACTGTCATCAGTGAGCTCTCTGTCACTAGACATTATCCACATATCTTTCTTTTTAATATTTTTTTTTTCTTTTGTGTTTCTTCCTGTCTTTTCCGTAGTGATTACTTTTAGGAATAAGTGACTTTATTTTTTTTATATTTCTTCTGGGTGACTGGTAGAAATTGTTGTCTGTCAGCGGAGAACATCAGACTTTTAATATTCAAAACCCACAAAACACTTTTGGTGTAATTATTTTGCAATATTAATTAAATTGATAGGTTGCTCATATTAGCACTCTAATGAATGAAAAATTAGTTCATTCTTTATGTGAGGAACAGCCACGTAAACTCAGTATATTGGCCTCCTCAAAGGCAAATGATAGAAAATAATAATTATTCAGCTCTGCTAAAATACACCAAAAATTGTGGGAAGCTGTGATTACCAGGTTAATCGGTGTCAAGGAATGACAACTGAAAGGCATCATTTCACGGGAGGTCTTGCACATCTTTTTGAAATTTATGGATCCTGTGGAGGTATTGTTGAGGTTGAAATGAGGGAAGAAGCAGGCATAAAAAAACCCAAACATTTTTAGCAGTTCCCAGTATATTGCTCTAGTCACTATTTGCTTTATTTATGAGCCTATTGGACACAAATACACACTCACTCTTACCTGTGACAAACTAGCAAGTGGGATATAAAAATGAAAGACTTTTTCCTTAGCTGGTGGCTAAGGAATCATTGATCTTTGCTAAACTAACATTAATCTTAGAAAGGCAGCAAGAGGCTTGTAGGTCTTTCATGGAGTTTGAAAGCGGTAAATTGGAAAACAAAAAAAAAATCCCTTAGTCCATATTCCTTATTTTTGAGGCTATTTCATAACACTGTGGTTGCCAGTTGGTTATGACTTTTATTTCATTAAAGTTTCATGGTTGGCACATAACTGTGTGCTCTTCAACTTAATTAGCTTAGGCAGTAGTCTACAATGTAGTGGATTGGAAAACTAGACTTCTTTTGCTTCCTGTATCGTTAGTAGAAACACACTGGTAATGAACTTCTAGAAAATTCTCTAAAATATTCAATGCAACAATCTCTAGTGAGAAATTCCGAAGTAGTGACAGACAGTACCTTATTTTCTTAGCAGATCAGGTAATTTAAAAGAGCACAAAATTGCATGGAGGCAATTATTTTTTCAGCTTTCTGAAATTAAAGTAGCAGGGCTCGGGAGCATGATATGTAGGTATTTTGGGGAGTATGTTGGATGTTTTGATTGCCATGTCATCTAAATTCCACCTTCTGCATTTCCCAATCCTTAGTTCTGCATGAAAATTTTATATAACCTGTGATGACTACTTCATTGTTTTGAAGGACCTGGATTGGTAAAAGCAGATTTGGCTTCCAGTTGGGACACAGTCTTTGTATCTGGGCCATTTGTCTAGAAGAGATATTCAGAAGATGTTAATGGTTTTAAATTTATTAAATGACGTTGTACATGGCTGTAAGTGCACAGACCTCACTTTTAGCACAAAAAATGTAGACCTTGCCAGTAGCAAATGCAATAATTTTGTATGCTTTTTCCTCTATGATGTAAACAAGTCCCCCTGTTGCAGCCCCCAACATCTGTCACACAGACATAAATGCATTCTTCAGTGTTGCAGCTTACTTTCTCTCTGATTAGTTAAATGTATAGGGAGAAACCTCTCATTCTTGTGTAACTTGAGAACAATCTCTAAACTCTCATGTTATTCTCTGATGTAGACCAATGTAATGTCTTACTGCTATTTATCTGTTGTTATCTATCCTCTGATACTCAGGATAGCTCATGTCAGTGCATGTGGAAGTGACTATATATCACATAGCCATGTTCCTTCATTATTCTGGAAGCATTAATCAGCCATCTCACAGGCCATCATCATTGTTACAAAAGGTAAAGTACTCCCGAGTAAACTCTGGACATGCTAGCTCTGTCAAGAAGAGTGGAAAATAGCTGAGTGAATAAAGCGCCTTTCCCTAGTGGATTTACCCACATTTCTGAAGTCTTGCTGAAATTTTGTAAATGCATACTTTTCCTTTTTGAAGTGTTTGAAGCTGTCATTGCTGAGAAATAAAACCTGTCACCAACCGTGAAGAGTTAGCTATCTTTGTATTTTTGAGTATCGCTTAAGAATCGGATTTGGTTTTCTTTTTATGGTAGGTCATGAATCAGAGGGAGAGAGTGTCTCAACTTCGAGCTGAGCTCCTTCAAGGTTCTATGGTGTTTGATTAAAGGGAGCCAAAATCTGAACCATTCCTGAGTTCAGTTTTGCAAATGGAATCAAGTAGTTTTCAGTAAAGTTATAGTTCACCAATTCATTCTGTTTTAAAAAGAGAGCGCAGACATAGAACCCCATCTTTGAGTGACAGATAAAATTTAACTTCAGGGTTGGCACATGTTGAATGTTGCTGGTTTTTGGCTTGATCCCGTACCTCAGGAAGAATATCTATGAACAAATATGTTTTAATTTTTGTTACAATTGAATTTTCCATTTTCCTCATCTCTCAGACTATGCTAGCGATTAAATTGTACACTACAATGAGTTTAAATTGAAATAATTCAATGTTTGCATGATTATACAGTAAATTATATCTGCTATATTACTTTTGAGAGACAGAAACTGAAAGAGAAAGAAAAGGGTGATAGAAGCTATGTTCTTAAGTATCAGATGACAATCAGAGAAATTAAAAAGTTGTGCTTAGTGTTCCCCATGGCTGGATTTTGTAGTTTACATGGCTGTGTGGTTCAAGACTGTATCAATGGAGAAAGCCATAGTGGGTCTCCATAGAGAAGGAATACGTCTAGGTGAGATGCTAACTTGCCGCTTATTCCTTTTAAAAATATCCATGCAGCTTACAGATCAAACAGCTTATCTTTTCTATGAACATTGAAGAAACCTCCATCCTGATATTTTTCAACAATCTTTCAGTTTTCATTGGAAACATCTTGTCAGCTCACTTTTATTTCTGTCATGTACTCTGAGAATGTCTCTGTGCTCTCCCTGTGCAGGGTATGCATCTTCCCAGTGAAACCAAGGGCTTTAAATTGGGCTTAAACTCAGTGATTGCTATTTTGTCTTCCCTGCTATTACCATAAACAGTTTTGGGGTTTTTTTTTACTGGACTGTTCACTTAAACTTCCCCAAGAGCCGTCTGTTTTAGTCACTTACCTTCCACTGACTATATTTTAGGTGATGGAGATTATAAACAGTTCCTAGAAACACATTCCCAATTGCAAGTGTTTATCTTTTATCTTTATCATAGTTGTTTTGATGATAGTTCATCTTTCTGCCAGATCTTAGTATATCACCTTCATGAAAATCCTGTATTTGCTCTTTTCCATACTCCATGAGCTACAGCAGTGGTGGAATCCATGAAAGGGATTCCTTCCTTCCTTATCCTTTCTTCAATATGAAGCAGTGTCTTTGCTCAGGCTGCTTGTGGTAACGAGTGATGTTCAGGGAGGTTTTTTGCTAGACACCGTGTATTTTTATTTCGGGTCGCTTTTCTTATAGCATCTTTGATTCTCAGTTGCAGTAAAAAAGAAAACCAGATTCCTATTTCTCCTCTATATTTGAGTATTTTGCACTCCTAGGACTGTCTGTTAATTAGTAGACTGTACAACCTAAACAAAACAGCACCTCATGGAAGTACAGAGGTCAAAGAAAAATAATCAATTACATATTCTGTGGTGTGAAAGGCTGTTCATGGCATTCTTTTGAAAGAGAGGAGAGGCAAAGTTAATTTACTGAATAATATATTGAAAGTATGAGAGAACAGAGCCAATCATGAAAAGGAATTGCATCCATACAGCCATTCTAAGTGTCTGAAACACAGTGGTAGGCAAAGCTTTACAGTTATTTGTCTTTGTGCAGAGACACAAACATACATGACAAAGAGCAAGCAATAACAGTGAGTGATCTTTGCCTTGAGGCAAAAAGCAGCACCTAGACCTCCATCAGCTGTTGACTTCTGGTGGGGTAATACAAGGCTGGGTGCTCAGAAAGAGCTCTGGGAATGGTTTTCTTCTAAGAAATAAAATGCTTCTTTCAGTTCCACAGTCTGCAGTGGACATCCTAAAAGTGCTGCCTGAAGAAGAGGCAGGTGTGCAATTCTGAGATGTTAGTTAAGTGTTGGGCCAGGATTAGGCTGAACTATATAAATAACTGGTGAAAGAATTCATAATAGGTGGTAGAGAGGAAGTTTAGCATATTAAATAACAATAGAGTTTAGCAAATTTCTGTATTCAAAAAGTGCGTTCTGTGGCAGAGGTGTTATGGGTTTTTTTTACCACCATTTTTATACTCTGAGGGAGGGATAAGAGATGGGGAGAAATAGGTTCTTCTATTGAATTAGATTTACAATCTCCTGCTAAAATCATGGTCATCTTGGGACAGATATTCTCTGCACATACTTGATAACATTTTAATGCCTAAATAGAGTCTGGAGAAAAGGGAGAAACAGTTCAGTATGCATCTATGAAACAAACCTGTGTCAGAGGTACTTTCCAATGATTATCTTCAACTGAACATGTGTAAAATGATGATCCTTTCTTCATGTTTCCTTTTGGATTGAGTACTTCTTGTGCACACCTATTTTTTAAGAATAAAATAAAGTCTGATTATTAATAAGCAGAAAATATTATATTGGTATTAGAGAATGAGTAGTGTTTGACAGTGTAAATACTCTGAAATTGTTCTGTTAGGTATGTCATTGTGTGAACTGTATAATATAATTAGAGTCAATTTTCATGCCACAGATCAATTAAATTCTGTCTTCCTGGATGGTATCTGGAATTCTAGATAGGTATAGCTTGTTTAGAAACAATCATTTTGTCTGTTTTGGAATACTGTAAATGAAGATTTTAAAGGGAAAAAAGCTTTTTAATTGAAAAGTTGCAAAATTTTTCTAGATCTGACTGTGTGTCTTGGATGTTTCTGAAACAAATTTATGATAATGAGAGGAATATTTCAGATGGTGTATGTTGGAATTGACTCGTGTAGCAATGAGATCCATAGAAGACAGAGCAGACCCCTAAGGTGACTTAAGGTGAGTCTGGAAGACAAAACAGTTCTGGCTGACTTGCTGTTGGGCAGCTCTGTTCTTGTCATAGATGAGTTGCTAAAGCAACCTTGAGCTTATTGATGATCTTTAAATGGTCCAGGTCATTACAGCCCAGCTGGTAGTCCCACTGGTATTTACGTCAACTGCATTTGGTTGCTTCTTTAAATAGAAAGTGTTTTTAAGGTAGATTTTAAGGTATGTATTGGTGGTACATTTCTTAACATGGTAATTTTCCAGGCATGTTACTCAGAAATTGATACAAAAGATGGATCAGCTTTTGACCTAATCAAAACTTGAGAGATTTTTTACCAGGATTTTGCAAAGAACCCAGTCTTTAAAAATCACAGAATGATAATCCTTTATATAATGTAGCCATTGAAAAAACTATGAGAAGTTGCTATTAATTATTTCTTTGTAGCATTTGGTGCAACTCCTAATTGCAAAAGCTTATGTTAAACATTTCCAAGAAATTTGTGTTACAAACTGCTCTAGTTTGTTTTGGCTTTCTGTAGTGTTTTTGTAGGAGATTTAGATAGTAATCAAATCCAGCTCTTCTATTGCAGAGAAAAAGGAAGATTTCTCTTCTAAACAAAGCTAATAGCTTTGAGATATTATTTTCATAGCTCTAATGACGCCTAATTGTTGGCCAGGCATTGTGCTATGTGCTGTACAGACTGAACAGTCTTTATCCCTAAAAACAGAGAAACTGAGAGCCAGTAGAAGAAAAATCCATACAAGTAAGACTAATATCACTGGGCAAGTGCAAGGATTAGAGAAGGAGAACAGATGAGAAATCTTTCTGTGTGCTATATGGTGGAAGAAAAAAGGGGACAGAAGCTGAGTGGAAATGGAGGAAACAGTTAAAACATTTAATCAATTCATATCTGGAAGAAATATGCAAAATCCTTTGCTGGGTGGTAAGTGAAGGATGCATTTGAAGAGGCAGTTTTGGAAAAGAGCTTATGTCTGTGGGGAGTCAGTTTAAGTGGGGTGAAGTATAGCTGCTCAGCCAGAAATACTACGGAAACAAGGAAGAGAGCAAAAGTCTGAAGGGTGAAACCGTCTGGACAGCAGGAGTTGGGACAAAGATGCTTTGAAGCAAAAGCAACAGATGTTGTTGGGGAGAGACATTCAGTGGTTGATAGATAAGATACTGGAGACACAAGAGTAAAAAGAAAATTTAAAAAAAGGACCATGTGAACTATGGAATGACACATAAACTCATCAGGGGAGTGAGTGGAGCAGCTAAGAGGTGGCTGAAAGATGCAGTGAACCACCTCTGATGAGCAAAAGTCATGGAAAGTGATGGGATGTGTGACACTGGCAGGGAAGGAACAGATAGGTCACACTTGAAATAGTTTAGGAGCTGATCAAAGTAGGAGATAAAGTAATTAAAAGTAAATTCAGAAGAGCAGTACTGTAAGGATAAGGTGAGCCTGGTGGTAGGATGACCACATGGTTGACATTTGGCAGAGATGTTGATACCAAACCTTGATGAGTACAGGTATGATAACCTGTGCTCAGAAGTGCTCTGTCCAGGCTGTCCTGGCTTCCTGCTGGGTTGAAATACGAGTTTTATGAGCCACCACAGTCTGCCCACCCATGGAAACTCCCACAGAGAGTAAGGATGATGGAGAGAGCTGAGTATGCAGTAGTTGACAGCAATATACAGGAAGAAGAAAGAATGAGAGCTACAGAACTTCAGAAAACATAGAAAGAAGAAAAGGAAGAGGAAGAAAGAACTGAAAATGACACCAGCTTGTATGGAGAACTACAGCCTGACCCCCAGGCATCCAGCAAGAAAAAAATGGCAATCAATGATGAATTAAATGAGATAATAATGCATATCAATTAATGAAGCTCATAATGGGGGCTGAATTTATTTTAGAAACTGTTTTTAAAGGAGGTCACCTGATCTGACACGTACAGCTTTGTTCAATTACTTTGAACAGCTAACATCTAGGAAGCACAAGTGTGAATTCCTTTTCTACCTCTTTTTTTTTTTCTTTTTAGTCACAGAGCTGATTGCAAAGGCTTTTGAAAACATGACTTCCTCAGCAAAGTATTTCAAGTTCTCTGTAATCATTTTGAATACAAGGTTAATTATTTTCCTGCAGTAAGACATTATATTGAATATAATTTAATTCTTATAGTTTACTGCATGGCTTGCTTGTCAATATTTACATGTAAGCAATTTCTCCTTCTGAAATAAAGCAGATTTCTTTGGGCTTCTAAAGGTGGAAGTCAGCCTGATTGCAGGAATTGGGACAAAGATGCTCTGCAGCCTAACAGCAAAAGCAGCAGATATTGTGGGGAAAAGACATTCAGTGACTGAATGGTTGAATTCAGTTGGGCAAAGAAGCGCACACTGCATGGGGGAAGAAGCAGAATTTTTTGAGAGTATTAATTTTCATCTTGCCATATGCCAATTTGTATATCACATGAGCTGCACAGTTAGTAATCCTTTCAGTAGGAATATCAAGCCACTCCTGTAAAGTCTCAGAAATCTGATAGTTTTCACCATCAGAAGGATTTTCTGGAAGCACCACTGAGTGCTTCCAAATGTTGAAACAAACTCCAAACAAGAAAATCAAATCCAAGTGCTTTTAGTTCATTTTCCTAAAGCATTTAAGGCTATATAATGTATGCACGTGTATAAATAGAGAATTTAGTTTCAATTTGGAATGATTAAAAAGTCTTAAAGAGAAGACTAGCACATAAATCAGTAAATCACTGAAACATATGCTTAACACAAGCATGGATATTGTCCTTAAGGAGGTGGCATTTGGGGATGGAAGTACATGTTAAAGCCTACTCCTGTATCTTTCCTTTTTTGTTTTCTCTCTCTCTTTTTTTTTTTTTTCTGTTTTGGTTTTACTTTAATCTGAATCTGACACTGGGTTAGTAATTGATTCTTATCACCCCAGCCAGGGCTAGGACTCCACTAAATGTAATTATACCCCTGTTTCTTAGATGAGGAGGTGAATGAAAGGGAAATTAAATTACTTTCCCACATTAACAGAGGATGCATAAGGGCTGCAGTGTGAACATTGTGAACTTGAACACAAGCTGGATGAAAGCTTCGTTTACCATTTGAAATAAAAATTTAAACGGTTGTTAGCCCACAATTTTCAACTGAAAAAGCACTTCTAGAAAGGAAAATGAGGAGTGAAAAGATAATAGAATAATAGAATCATTATGGTTGGAAAGGACCACCAGAATCATCACGTCCAACCTTTATCCTAACATCTCTAGCCACTAGACCACAGCCTCAAGTGCCACATTACTCATTTTTTAAACACCTCCAGGGATGGTGACTCCACCACCTCCCTGGGCAGCCTGTTCCGGTGCCCAACCACTTCTCACTAAAGAATTTCTTCCTAATATCTAATCTAAACCTCCCTGATGAAACTCGAGGCCATTTCCTCTCATTCTATCATTAGTAATTTGGGAGAAGAGAACAACACCAGCCTTGCTACAATCTCCTTTTAGGTAGTTGTAGAGAGCAATAAGATGGGCACTCAAGGTAAATTTCTGTGTAGATTTAAGACAGAAGGACTCATTCACGTTATGAAAAGCTTAGTGACAGCTCCAAATTTGGGTTTTAATAGCACACATGCAGATAAAGAAAAAGACTAAGAAAGGGTTTCCTTTTCCTGCTGAAATGTTTTTTATTTTCTAGTAGGAATAGGAATAAAAATACATACATCGTATCTCGGGACAGTTTCATTATGCTGCACTTATTAGATGCAAATAATGACACTGTCACAGCTAAAGCAGTTTTTAAAGTGATCTTAGAAGCTGTTGTCTTTAAACAGGATCCTTTCAATTGGCAGTCTAGTTCTAGAATAAATATTAAGTTTAGATTTATTTTTTTTTTATTTTTTGGTGGGGAGGATATTGTTTGAGATGTTTGCCAGGATTGTTTGGAATACATCTAAATCATAGTACTTGCTTTTAGTTTAACATGTTGAATGGGACTGTAAGTACAAACTGATTGCAAAGATATTTATTATTGCTGAATATATTTTTTAGAATTAGAATGTTGTAGCCATAGTGGTTTAAGAATATCAGGTAAGGTTTGGTGCACAGGGGCAATATCTTTTGTTAGACTGGTGTTGGAAGAAGTGGATAAACTTTTCCGCCTACCCAACAATATGAACCGGCTTTTTTGGCTTCTGTTCTGATTTCCTACAGAGTTGGTTTACAAAAATATTAACCTGATGTTTCCTACAGGAATCCTCTAGATGCAGGTAGTTCTTGTCATAGTGCAAGATCAGAATCTTATCTTTGTTCCTCTTTGGTCTGCCTTCATCACAGCCGTGAGTACCGCGGTGGCACTCTGTTTTTGAGTCTCACCAGCAGTGGTGTGCCGTGGGGCAGCTCCGGATCAGGAATGTGCAAAAGCATGGGAAAAGGGAGGCTGAGGCTAGCTCAGTGATTTTTGCATTGTGTTGCACTGTCTGCTAAAGATGTATGCCATTTACTGTTTTCTGCTGTGGCCTGTGTTGAATGAAGTATTGGGCATTCCTTGCTTCTGAAATTTTATCAGAGATTTAAGTCCTGTTATTTCCATGGCCATTGTATGGTTAACATGTGTAGGGATATACTGAATTTGACGTGCATTCACAATTAATTCAAAATGAATGGCTGCCACACCTTTACCTGAAACATAATGAGTATTTTTTTTCTGAATAGATTTTAGATTTCGTTGTATTTTGTGTGAAGTGCTAAGTACTTGATTGCAAGATGGAAATTTTCTCTTTCAGAAGGTGTTGCTCTGTGGCAGGAAAAGCACGTAGTTAATTCTACTCACTTACTGGGGAGTCATTATTCACATTAAAGAAAGTAAACTTTAAATCTGTGCTTGATGCCATAGGTTCTAGAGGAGTGATGAACTGTGACACAAGACTATGAATAACTTTAAGCTTAACAGCTGTGAAATTGCATGAAAACACATTTATTTCCATATAAAAAAAATAGGAGTCTTTGGATAGGAATGAGATACTTCTGCTACCAAAAGAAATTACTACAAAAAGCGTAAAAAAAAAAAAAAAGGCAGTCTCCAGAGGGATTTATGAAGATATTGACAGTGTTATCATACTCATTGGGCTGGATTGTCTCACTTACTGTTTACTTGATTTTACCTGGTAAGGACAATTGCTGGATTTTATGTAGGCAAACCATTGAGGTTCAATAACAGAGTGTCGTTTTACTGGCTTTCAAAACAACATTATGTAAATGCACAGTAATGAGTTCACACCAGGAGAGAGAATTCAATGATGTTTTTTTCCTTGATCATATGCATTGTCTAAATTTGAACTCCAGATTTGTTGTTGGCTTGACAAACAAGTTGTTCTTGATAAACAAGTACTGGGACTTAATGAGCAAATGTGAAGGGCTGAATATCATAGGAGAAACAATGTAAGAATATCAAAATGATTCTAATGGACAGTGAAGTCTTTGCAGCATAAATTTAATGTCTAACATAGAGTCTCTGTAGGTAGAATGATAATGCTCTTTGGTCTAACAGTTTCTTCTCCTCAGGGGTATCTAGTAAAGGAATCTTTGAAATGTTTTGTATCAACCTTTTTTCATATCCCTTGTCAGTTTTAGATAGTTCTTTTCTGTTTAGTTAAATGAATTTCACTTTTGACATATGCTCTAAAGTGTAGTTCTACTCCATAAAAATGACACTATTGGGTCCTATATTTACTTTACTTCAGCAACTAAATGTCAAGTGTATTTGCTGTTGAAAGCATTACTTGATAAATCCCATATCTGAAAACTCAGGCTAGATTCTAAGCACCACATGGTTTTTGCTCTTTTTTGTCCATTTTCATGGCTGCAGGAAAAGTCCTGCAAGAGAAATTATGCTGCTGGGCTTACAGGAGCATAGCTGACCAGAACTCATTGGGCAGCTGTTTTGGTGATGCCCAAGATGGAAATTGAATAAACTTTCTTTCCCTCACCTGGGACAACTATATATGCAGCTTTGTCATTTAAGCTGAGATATGACTGATTGTTTCAATCGTACACAGTGGATTTGAAGCCAAACAAGAAGGCCACCTAACATGTGGTTAGGCCTTCCCTTTTTTGAGGGGCCAGTGTTTTTAGAAGAGATGAGAGCCTGAAGACAAGACTGAGGAGGTAAAGAGGAAGAAAAATGAATAGTCCCACAAATGGAATGGCCAAAACTCAAAGGCTTCTCCAAATGACATGGCTTCAAATCCACTGTGTACAATTTACTGCTTGTATTGCCAGCCCTCAGTCCAAGTTGGGAACATTTGTTCCTCATGGTCCTGGGCTGGAACAAACACACTTTCTCTGTGGTGATTCCCTTTGGATAGATGGCTACTAGGATTAGTGATTCTGGATTGTTGCCATTCCTTTATCAACCCAGAATATCCCAGTTTAAAAAGGAGATCAAAAGGTAGAAGTTAAGTGACAGTAAAAATTAAAGCAAACATTCAGAAAATAAGATGTGGATATATTTTTAGTCCACTTCAAAGGAAGCTTTTAAAAGAAGCTAAAGCAGCCAACATTTCTGTTCAGGATGAATTCTGTGACTTTTGCATGTCATTACACAATATATGCTGAGGCTGTGTGGCCACAAATTTGGTGCTGTTGGTGCTTGTGCTGCCTTGGTTACAGACTGAAAATAGTAATAATAATTAATTAGTCATCCCTGTAGAAAGTATATGTTCAAAGCAATATTTCTAAGCATCCTACATCTGCTAATAATTTTTTAAAAGATGTAGAATGTTTTCCTTCGCAGTAATTATAGTGTGTTGTAATAAGAACAGATGTTTTTTAATGAACATACTGTGATTTATGTGTTTGGAAAACAAAGCATGCAACATCTATTTGTACTTGAATGTTTTTTAAAAAGTATGTTCGCTGGGATTTTATAGCATACTTCCTACTAAGTAAGGTAAGTTTTGTTCGAGTGAGATGTATAGTTTGGGGTTTCCCACATTTTACTTCATTTTTCAGTATCACAGTCTGATTTTGTAAAATCCTGCAGCCCAAGCATTCTTGGTCTTTTCTCTTACTGTGTTTTGAAAGTGTCAACATACAGCAGCTGCTGCCATTCCAATGTCAGTCCAAACAGCACATAATTGCAAATACAATTAAAAGCAACAGGTCATAAATAATTAATTTTAGATTGTAACCCTTTCCAGAGGGTGTGACATTTTAATGCCCTCTTCTTAATCAGATTCATTTTGTGATTTGTAAGATTTAAATATTCCTTCAAATTCACTGACTTTTAGAGACGATCTATCTGTAAAACAATTTGGTTAAAAAATGGGTTCTGACATAAAATTTAGATTAAAAATATCAGGTTGCCAGAGGAAAAAGTAACTCTTTTGAGTAAGCATTCCTGAAATGTAACATGAAAAGAAAATTAGTGTTATTAGTACCTAGCAGGAGCAAATTTAAAAAAAAAAAAATAAAAGAGCCAAACTCAAGTGTTCCAGTATATCTGAAACCTGGAAAGGTTTATTTGACAGCAGGACAACAAAGCTGCATATTGAGTTGAAGTTTTAAATTAGCGTCTTAATCTAAGATGATTCATGCTACTTCTCCAATGAAAACTGTCCTGATGACACTGAATGGCCCCGGTGACCCCTCCTGAGGACCTGGGTGGCCCTGAGCTCTGCTCTGCCCTTGCTCTGTGCCTCCTGTGGATGATAAGGTGCAGCCAGGAGCCTCCTCATCCAGCCTGCCCAGCCTCCAGAGGCTCTTCGGGCTGCCCTGAACACCCCCTGTCCTCCCCAGGACCCATGTGGGCAGCCTGAACCCACCACCACCCTCATTTTTCCCATGCTATGTCCCATTTCCAGTATCCCCTGAGCCAGCCCTGGGTTGTGAACCTGGCAGGGAGGCCAGGTGACACGAATGGATCTTAATAGCCCTGAGGGGCCTTGCCTCAGTCCTTGCCACACCTGTGGACCTGGAAGCTCATTTTCGCTCAGGTGCTGGGGGGTCTACAGCTCTTCTCTTTGTTACACCGGACTGAGCTGGGTCTTGCTCATCTAGAAGTGGTAAGTTCTGGGATTTATTTTATGTCCTAAACTTGATTTCGGTGCTCCTCAGGTTAGGCTGACTGCAGTGGGGCTGATCCTGATGTCTCTAAAATCCAGAAGTTGGTGGATTTCTCCAGACTCCCCTAAGGTATGCTGAAAAACAGGTTAAGCCTATCAGGTGACCCTTAAAGAGCAAAATCAGATTGCTTGCCTGAAAATTTTTTTTGACCAAATACCCAAAACTATGGGAATGTATCTGAGTTTGTTTTTTTAAAAATTTGTGTTGATTTTTCAAGTAGAAAGTAGCAAATATGCAGTGGTCTCTGTGAAATTCCTTGTATAACTGATTTGTTATTTTCTATATTTACCCTTGCTTGAGGTGGAGGGAAGAGGTAGAAAGCTTGTTCAGCAACCTGTGAAGCTCAATGTATTTTCTGATCCTGTATCTCCTTACCGTTGTTTGACCTAGTAATATAACAAGTTATTAAAACAGACCATTACTTATAGAATAGTTACAAATCAGTAACATTGCCAGGGGCATCGACAATTTATATTTTCATATTCTGAAACTTGTGCTTTGCAGTAAAGAATTTCAATTACAGCCACCAAAAATATATGAAGGAATTATCTCTTAGTATTTATACAGTTCTTTTCTTCCTCCTTCATTGTTTGGGTGTTCTAGTCCTCTCTTTCCAATATGAAATTCTTTGTATACTTACCAGAATGATATTAAAAATATTGTACGCTAAATTTGATAGCAAATATACTTCAGAGAATAATAACTATTGAAGCTGGCATGTAAGAAAGATTCTTGTGACCTTACTGCTTTGTGAAAAAGGCCATTTTACCTGGCCCAAGAATTGGTGCAGTGGTGTCATGGATAAAGTAATTGTTTAAAATTTACAGGTGAGACCTCTGGAATTAACATTATTTCCCCCAACCACTTAGGTCTATCAAAGCGTAGCAGCTCCAAATATGGTCACCTTTGGGTAGATTTTGCCATCTCAGGGAAAAGTTTATATAAATGATGCTGAATCATTGTGTGTATCTTTTTAAGAGTGATGTAACACTAAATGCTGTAAAGGAAGACACCTACAGTATTTGGCAGTGTGTTGTCTAGATTCTGGCTCCATGCTCCTTGAAAGGAATCCAAAAATCAGCAGGACTTTTTGTGCAGCATATGGACAGTGATAGGGGCCTCGAAGGGAAGGAGGAGAGAGGGGAATGCTGCTCAAATGACAGAGGAAATAGCTAGAGGTGGCCAAAGAGACACCAAATGCTTTATTTCTGTCTTGGAAACTATTTGATTGATATATAAAATTTATACAAACTACAGAAAATAAAACTTTTTTACTTTAGAAATGGATATAGTTTGCCACAGAACTGGAGGGATCACCAAAGACTGAATAGAGGGGAGAGGGCTTTTCAGAACAGACTATTCACTTCAGTAGTGAGAGTTTAACTGCTTGTCTTCAGCACAACTGCTACACCATTTTATTTACACCATTCAGTCTTGTCTGATTGATGTCAGTTGAACTGAGGAAGATGCTATTGCTGAAAACATTCAGAAAGAGGCAGAAAAATCCTTACAGCAAAAGGTTTATGTTGGACATTGAATCCTGTATGTGAAGATGCTGAGCTCTTCCAGCATGGACAACTCTTCTAAAAAGCCAGCATCTCCTGTAGTTATGATCACGGTCTTGACTTTTCTAGGTATTCTTTTCTCTTCTTGTTTGTGTTATTAGTTATGAATTAAGAATTATTATACTACTACAGGCATGTAATGAAATATATAAGAAGTGCCCTGCAATGTGTCCAGTCAGTGGTTTTGCAGAATCTTGAGCCTTTGAGATCATGCAGCTTCGCATCTCGGTCTTCATTAGTGTTTTTGCACTTAAAGCAAGAAGGGGCATGAAAATGGAAATGTAGAACAGACTGGATTATTATGGTTATTTATTTCCCCTCTTTATCTGTGGAGCTCTTTCTCCCAGAGTCATGTTGCTCACAATAAAAGAAGAAAATTATTTCTCTCCTGTATGAGCTACAAATTTTCTTCTGAATAAGCATCTTCTTAAAGGTCTTATATAAATAGCATGTCTTCCTTTAACACTTTGCAAATGAAGCAGTTAATGATGCTAATGTTTTGACTACATTTTGGGTTTGAACTTGACTCTCTAATGTTTAAGTATTCTGGTGTATATGGAGACTTTCCACAACAGTAAAGTTTTCTGTGCATTTAGTACTTGGAAATCTTTAAGATTTTTCTTTTATAACTGAGCTTCCCTCAGAAATTGTGAATACAACTACAGGAAACTATTCTCTGGTTGCTATATAGTTGTTGCTATACATGTCTTGTTGAAAGGAGCCCTTGATAAATCATACTCTGCACAACCATCTTAAACGTTAAATAATCACTGTGTGCATAGTAATCATTTGAGTTTTGGATTCTGTGGTTTCTTTTGGATGGCTTATCCACACAAAACCTTTTGTCAGTCTGCTGTATGCAGACAATCTGTTTTCTCCCTGAATTATTTGGAATATTTTAAAGGGACCCCTGGAAAAACTGTTATCTCTCATTGTCAATACATATAAACATGAAGGCTTTCTCTGTGATTTCTGACTGAGGGGATACGTAAACACATGGCTTTGTACCAAAATGAATGTACGTTTAAATCTAGACAGGATCAAATTTAGAAGCAAGAGATTGGAAGAACGGGGTTGCCCTATAATTGAAGAATGTGAAAGTAATAAAATTCTCATTTTCTTTATTCTTTCGTGGCATTCTCTATAACTAATTTACTGTCAAGGTTGCTGAAATACAAAGATTAAAACTATACATCCTATGTGAGGGATCATCTGACTTTTATACAGAAATATTTTTAGCTAAATGTTGGTGTAACCTTTATGTGACAGTTCCTCTGAAAATGAGCAAGTGACAGCAAACCTGTTTCTCTCTCTCTTGTTCTTGAAACTAAATCAGCTCCAAGCAGACACCTAACTTTTTTTTTTCCGTGTCAGTTAACTGTGATTTATAGCTAAGTTGTAGCTTTTCTAGAGCAACAATATTTGTCACTTGGATTGTAGAAACATAAAATTTTGCTGACGAAGGCAGCAATCTCCTCTGAGTGCTTATTTCCAGACATGTTTCTGTAGAAACAATGCAGTCAAGACAGCGTTCTACCCCATGCTTCTTAAGAGTAGTTTTCTTCATATGATTCATTAATTCTCTTCTGAAAGTAGTAGAAGTTGTTACATCTTGACCTTGGTCGCTAGGATGTCCAGTGCTGTCTCCTAAATGTAATTCAATGACATGGAAAGTCGTGTTCAGGCCTGGTAGTTTGTTCACCCTTGGGTGACACAAGGAAGTGCCAATGTGTCATGTGTCTTTGCTTGCAGTCTATTAAGAATAATAGTGTTTGCTGCTTTACAGGAACAAAAGAAACATGGGACGTGTGTGGTAATCATAAACATGTTACAAGATATTTCCACATTGAACACATTAAGACTGTGCCTTTAGTTGCAAAGTTGCTTTTTGTACTCTTACAGAATTACTTATTCAGTGTTAAGAAGGCAAATCTTGCTATAATTGTGTAGGTTGTCATGTGAAAATAATTACCATCAGTGTAGAATTTTAATTCCTTCATATTGCAGCTCCTTCTCAGGAATCTTTACTAATGTGAGTTGTGTTATAGTGTAATATTAAGCTACAGCTTACATACAGTAAAACGATGCAAGGAATAGGCGTTATACCACCCACAGTTTTAATGCCACACAATGAATGATATACTTCTTATGGGGGTGAGGAAGAGAGAGGCCAGTTGTTTTAAAGAACCAAATCTTGATCCCATTAAAACCACCGGGAGTCATGCCATTGACTTTGTTCATTCAAACATCTGGACTGTGAACATTGGTAACTATTCAACTGTAGAACAATACCAAAATCACTTTCAGAATTAAAACAAACAAAACCAAACAAAAAACCCAATACACAACTAAACAAAAAAGCCATCAAACCAGCAACAATAAATGCCCAAACAAAAAAATTACCCCGAAAAACTCTTCAGTAATATTCTCCCATATTTATTCTGTTTCTTAACAATATAAACATTTATCACTTCTCCAGCTAGATTCACAGCTGTAAAAGTGTTCAAAGGCTATCTTAACAGACCAATGATAATAAAGTTGAGCAGAAAACAGAACTACCAATCTCATCTTGCAAGCAAGGTGTCAGTATCTGTATTTACATAGGTGAAATACTGACTCATCACCTAAGTTAAGGAAAAGATGGAATAAAGATTCTTCATGGCCTATACAGCTGAAGATCAAAGATCCTGCTTAAGAAAATGACTTGAGCTTTAAAGAAACAGGAATTTAAACGAATGAGCAGTTCCATAGATAAACAACTACTTGCTTATGGTAACAAACATGATTTGCATACGTGTTGTAGTGAATTACAGTTCCCGGTCCAAATTTCTCTGCAAAAATCACTTAATATCTCATTTCCCTCTCTGATTTTATGCCTTTGTTTTTATTTTTCTCTTACCAGTTTGCAGTAGATCTAGCTGAGCTCTGCTACTTTGGAAGCAGAGGTAGATTGGTATTAGTTGAAAGAGCTTCCAACCCAAATGCTGCATTAAACTGATTCTGTATGTCCCCTACGGTCTTTGGAAAAATAATTCTTTTAATTAATTAATTTTAAAAATTAATTAATAATTCTATTAAAGGTTATAAGAAAGAAAAGAAAAAAAAAATCCATGAAAGATTTGAAGGTTAGTAGAATGCTTCCATTCTTTACTGTGATGAAAAACTGAGAGGTTTTTTTAAGGTAGAAACGCCCTGATAGTGACTATAAAATTTTCTTCTAATTTGGGGTTGATATGCAGGATGCAGCATCTTTGTTATGAATTTACCAAACACAAATATTTTCTGTGAGTCACTATTTCAAGAAGCTGTATTTTTCCTATTGTACAACTGTGGGAGAGCTTTCAAAATGTTTTTCTGGTTTCCAAGGTTTCTAAGTCTTCTCTAGTTTCTTAGGAAATTTAAGTGTTGGAAACTTCTAAACTTGAGCTTCAAGATTTTTTTGTGTTTTGAATTTTTCTAAATAATTTGGTTGGTTACTTCAAAGTAAGCTTTCCTTCTTCTGGACATACTTTTTTTTCTGTAACTTTCCACTGTTATATGCTTTTTCCTCTAGAATGTTAACCTTCTGGAGAACAGAAATAATGAGTTCCCAGCAACACAGATGTAATGTTATGTGTTTTCTAATAATTATTATGATTGTAAAAAGGTTTTGCATTTGTTGTTTTGGTTTTGTTTGTTTTGTTATTTATTTTTCCAAGCTTATTACTTGCAGTTACAATAGTTACTGTTCTTGCTATATTAGCAATATAGACTTTCTCTCTTTTATAAGCAGACATACTGGTCTGTAAAAAAAAAAACAGAGTAAAAGCTAGATGGAATCTTTCAGTGAAAAGTTTCTCCATTTTCATTCTTGTAGCTTTGGGATATGCAGTTTATGATCTAGAATAGCTTTCTTCCCATTAGCAAGCTGTAACAGTAGATGTATATTTAAGAACTGCAACTGATTATATTTTTTAAAAACGTAATTATTTGCATTGCTGAACTACATAATGAAAATCAGAACATTAATATACTTTCTGATTGTGAATGCTGCTTTTCATTAAGCTTTGTGGAAATGCAATGCAACTTATGGACTTTCACATCCAAATGTTACTGTTGATATGTTCCAGTTTCGTGTTTCATACCATGCTTCAAGTACAGTATTTCTGTACCCAGAAAATATAAAAGGATAGACATGGATTTCAAAAGGAAAAAGAAAAGGCTATTGGATCTATAAATGTTCAGGTGCCACTAGGAACTCCTTTACAGTCAGCAGTATTTATTCTATTTAGAATGATGATGTCATTAACTTAGTTGGAGACCTTCGGCAGTGAGAAAACCAAGCTGTTTAGAAATGTAACAGAATAGTAATTTGAAGACATGGAAAGCACCTACATGTACATCTCTTGTCAATAGTGGACTATTTCTCTATTAGAATGCTGTAGCAATAGTACACAACATACCTTCATAGCTTTTGTAAAATCCTTCAAAATCTACAGCTGCAAATAAGTATTCCTCTGTTAAATACTGGGGTAGGTGAGTCTCTGACCTCACTCAGTATGGTTTTCCTGTTGTATTATTGACTCATCCTACAGCCTTTTCATGTCCATGCATGTAGAGAGGTACTGGTGGACCTGCAGCCCTGCCTTGCTGCTCCCACTGACTTGTTTTCTGCATACACATATATTTTAATCACTTCCTCAAATAGTAGTTGTATAAGAATGGAGTGGTTTGGTCGGAGGGGACCTTCAAAGATCTAGTCCAACCCCTCTGCCATGGGCAGGCACATCTTTCACTAGATCAGGTTTCTCAAAGCCCATAGTTCTGTTAATTATTTTAAGCTTGATTCTGTTTTACAATTTTTTTTTTCTCTCACTGAGAAGATACTAGATAAAAATGTAAAAGAAAAGAGCTGTATTATTTTGTCTTGAATGTTGTTCTGCATCATCTTATTTACTGCTAGCAATACCTCTCCAGAAAGGTAAATGAGAATCTCCAAAGTAGAGGCTATGATTAGTTGAAAGCAAATGTCAGCAGATCTTATGACCTCTGTTAGTTGATTCAAATTCTGAATGGTTTCCCAGCCTTTTGAGGCTTTTATCAAGCCACTGTCATGTTTGACTGAAAATCAGGAAAATTAAAAGGTGCAGGGCTGAAGAGAAGAAAAATCGTTAGGTTAATGTAATCCCCCTGAGCCCTGTGCAGTTAAAACCAAGTACATAATATAAATTGGATGTTAGTATAGCAATTCCTAAAAAGAGATTCACAACAGTTCTCATTGTTATGATATCTTCTTGGTTTCTGTATTATTTTGGGGCAGTGAAGGATATACCCTTTGAACACAGGCAGAAAAGTAAAGTGATGTGGGACACAGGCAAAAGTAATTCAAATCTTTAAACTCCCATCTGTAAGCATGATTTCAGCTTTTTTAGCTGCTACAGGAAAATGATGTAGAATCTGAGCATTTATAGACTGTGTGTCTTCACAGGTATCTTTGGGTTTTTCTTTATGAGTGTTTAGGCTCTGTCATTTCTGGCACTTTCTGTAGGTCTGCACCAATATTTGAAGAGAGCAATGAACTAGTAGCAGAGCTGGTGCGTACATAGTGATGAAAGGTGGGGAACTGATCATGCATTGCTACAGCAGTAAAGCGATCGTGTTGAGAACTGCGCTTTCTTGCTGCAGTATTATGGCTACAAGAATGTGTATGAGCATTTGTAGAGCAGCCTCAGATAGAAACTTTAAAGGAAAAGGTATTGAAATGCTATCAAAACTGGCAATTACCTTCTAAAGCATTATCTTTTTCAGTTCTTAACCACTGGAATAGAGTAATAACCAGAGGCTTCCCCCCAGTTCAATAGGTGTATGCTTTTGTGTAAAATACCTTTGACCGTCCTTTTCTAAAAGAACTTACTTCTGCGTCTTCCACACAAGCAAATACTGGAAAATGCATTCTTTCTCCTGGAAGATAACCTCTCAAATGGCTCAGGATCATCATTAGGGAAATGCTAACACTTATTGTCAAATTCTTGCTAGAGATTTTTCTTCCAGGCACAGACTTTACTTTGTGTGAAGAATATAGTTTAAAATCCCTTTTTTTGTTGTTGTTATATTTTGTTTTTTAGAAAGGAAAACTGTGCTTTTTCACTTATGCTGGTTGATTAGGTGTTCTTAGAATAAAATTCTCTAATGACTTTTCTTTTGGAACTTCCTTTTCTAGGCTGCATAACGTTTTGACTCTTTGTTTATACACTAGATCATTACATAGAAACTTCTGTAAGAACTGTTTAACATACTGTCTAGAGTTAATGCTTCCTTCTTATGGAATACGTGAAATAAAACAAATGAGGGGCACTAGCGTAATTTGTATGATTATGTTTTAGTGCAAGCTAAAGCTATAAGCTGTACTGGTCAACTGCATCTTTTTCTAATGACCAAGTAACTATACTTTGGATTGGTTTTTATTATTATCATTAACATAGTAAGACTGCAAGTAAAGCTTTGTCCCTTTAATGCTGACCTAAAAAAAAAAAAGAAATCTCTGTTGTGTCTCAGAAACCATATCGCTCACAGTAAATTATCTGAATGCACACACATGGACAAAATGATAATCAAATCACTCATTTTCGAAGGATCTATTGGGAATAAACTGATTTTAGAGCTTCTAGACCATTTCAAATTTTTTTTATTGCTTTTTGTTTTTTGGCATGCTTTCAGATTTCAGTTGTAGCTGTTAGGATCAAAACAAAATGAGAGATTTATCTTAAGATTTATGTTGTTGTTTTCTCTTTCAATCAGAAAGACCAAGAAATATCAGGCCCTATTCTTGTCAAGATCCAAGGCCTTTTGTATAGAAAGCTTGAAGTCAGGATCTGGAGTGTTGTATTCTATTTATGTGACTAGGCTATCTGGACTAAATTCACCAATGAATCAAAAAATCATAAAGAACATGAAACTTTCAGGTATACCTTGTATTTCTTCCTGTATGGCTTGAGGCCAGCAGACCAGTCCTAACAATAGTAAAACTTGCAAGATTTTTCACACCAGATCATTCCTGTGATAGGTTACATCCGCAGATCAGAAATGCAGTCATGTAGGAAAAGAACTAAGATTTTTCAAGGTAATTTGTGCTGCTTCTTTAGCAATGAAAGTCTTCTGATTCAGGACAGAAGGATATGCTCAGATTTGCTAGAATTAATAAAGTCCTATAAATGGATTAAGTAACTGATGACTACTGCATCCAATAAGGGTTTAATTGTGGTACATACTTTTATACATGTTTATGTATTTGAATGTTTTTGTTAATCTTACTCACACTACCTAAAATTTTATCTGAAGTCTAAGTGTCTTTTTGAGGTGAAAACTAGGAATTTCATAGCAACATGGAGCAATAGAAGTAGTGTTAAGTGTAGAAAATGAAAGGCTGTATTTGAAAGTTGGGTGGAAAAAAGAGTAGGCAGGAAGCTGCTGAGCTGCATGGGATTGGGCCAGTGTTATCAGCTGTTCAGGGCCTCTGGTTTCACTCGTTGTGCAAAAGGCAGCGCCTTCAGCATGCTCTTGCTCACTGATGACACACTGGTTTGATTCAGAGAGAAAGTCATTTTCTGTGGCATCTTCTCATTCATCTCTATCTGAATAAGTTGATGAAAACCAAGGACTAGCAGTAGGAGGTTTTGAGAGCTGCAAACCACACTCATCAATGGAGGAGTAACTTTTTTGTCTTTGCAGTTAGGAAATGAGTTTTTTCTATATGTAAAGTTGTTTGGGGATAGGAAACAACATGACACCCATGAGATATTTAAATCTCACTCTTCCAGAGACAGAAAATCAGTCCAAATGCATCTCTTCCCCCTCTTTCTTTTATTCCCTAATAAATAGGCTTTACAAAGAGGTTTATATAAGCTGTGCTGATACAGAAAGGTAACTTGTCTTTGTTGCTTATTTGGCCAAGGAGGAAGACACAAGTAATGCAGACACCGTCTTTCCCCAGATGTATGAAAACATAAGGATAAGTACCTAATCATATATGTCTATATTGATAGAGAGGGCTAGAAAGAAGCAGCACCATCTACTGACTAAAACACATCATTACCCATCCAAATCAGACCTACAAATTACAGGGCAATCTGTGTTCCAACCATGTGAATGTGAATACCAGACTTTCCTTCTTTGTTAGCTAACTAAATAATAGTATTAATATCTTGGGTTATGGGTTATTATTATTTAATAGATCTTCCTTTTTTTTTTTCTTTCTTATAATTTTTTTTTTTTAAGTTACCCTCTTTTGATTTGATACAGATTTAAAAGCAGGTCTTTTCAGCTCCTTGCTGATTCAGTTTGGATTTAAAAGGTGGTCTTGTCAGCTCCCTGCCAATTCAGTTGACAGTGAGGACTTTTAAATAGCTACTTGTTAATGTTCTGTGTGGCTTCTTGGGTTTGTGACATTGCTTGAGGGATAGGAAGTTGCTGTAGTATTTTACGTAAATAAGTCTTAGGATGGTAGGTAGAAACCTGAAGTTTCAGATCCTCAAAGGTATCAATGCACCTAATGAATATATTTGGAAACAAAAATTAGGTACCTTTGGGGAAGGTTCTCTTTGGCTTTAGTGGAGGGCTCCAGTAATAAGGAGCAGATTTGGCTAAGTGCTATCCATTCCAAGCCTGTTGTGATTAGCCGATAAAGCTGAATTTTGTGTTCTGTGAGAACAGGTTGTCTCCTGTGGAAAGCTTTATCCTTTAGTGTGTGGACAAACACAGGATGACTCTTGTAATTTTTTTTTAAGAATGTTTCTTTAAAGAGCTTTACAGTTGTGGTATTTGCTTCTATAGCCCATTGCTACATGATGCTTACCACAGGACAAAGTCCTGTCATGATAATTTGGCATTTTCCTCTAATTCCGTTAAAACATCTCCAGATCCAGAAAGGTAATAAGGATAAGATTGTTTTTTTCAGGGTAAGACTCATAAACATCTCATCTAGAATAGAGCCATGATATGCTTTAATCAGAGGTGACTGAAAAAAAATTTTGGCAAAAATAATTTGGGGCCTTTTTTCAAATTGCTTAGAACTTTTATCACCTGTTACAGGTCTTCTGACCTCTTTGAACATCTTGTGTAAAACACTGTCTTCTGCTTGGTGCTCCACTTATACTTTAGAAAAATAAAGGAATTAATTATTTATGTTGGTTGGTGACGTGGTCATGGAAATTTTTAGTAAGTCTCACAGATAAATTAGATTTATTTATAAACCATAATTCTGGAAATGTTTTTAATTCAGGTTGTTTTATCTGCTCCTTAGAAATGTATCATAACCATTAATTGATACTTTAAAACCAGCTCCAGATCTGGAGGTAAAGGATGAAAATGGTAGTCAAACTATTTCAAAGCAAGAGGGAATATAAGTGGGAATTTGAAATCATGAGAATATTAATGTCTTGCAGTTTTAATCTTGAATGTTAGTATGATAGACTTTTAAAAATATTCCATTTCCAACTACTGTACCTGAATTATAATTCAGCTTTCAGTATTTTATGGGCAGAATTATTGAAAATGGCCCTCATTGTGTTGCTTAATTATCTGATTTCATGGGTAGAACGTGGTAGGTTATCAAAGTTGGAAAAAAGTCCAAGTGCAAATAACTCCTTGCTAGTTGTTACATCACTAAAATATTTTCATGTACAGTGGATTCCTTTCTCTTTTCTGCGGTAGATAACAGTTTATCTCTGTTAAAACAGAAAGTTTGAGCCTCTGGAGACTGTCAGGTTCTGGCACACAGTTCTCTAGCACAAAATAAAGCATTGCTTTGGAAGCATTGAATCCCTCAAGCAGTAACATTAGTGGGCTTCATCTCTTTCAACAGATTTCAGGCTGGTAGAAGTGTCTTCGCTTTATAATATAGCTAACATCTTAACATTTGAGAATCGTTTTTTGTATTCTGTCAGGTCCTAACTGATTAAGCTGGTGAGTCTCTAGAGAGTAGCATTTCTCTTTTTTGGCCCATTTTGAATTTGAAAAAAGAAAAATATTAAAAATGAAGTTTCAAATCAGTTGAAGATCAGATTAAGTGAAGCCAGGTCAAATAATAGCAGATATGGCTATGAGGCTGAGGATAAAAGTGATAACAAGTTGATATCTGCAATACACCCGAATATCTTTGTGCTGTGATTGAAGTAGTAGTAATATGTAAATATTCTGTTAGAAGCATGTGTGTGTGAGTGAATTGCTGGTACTTAAATGTTGTTTTCATACTTCAGTTATATTTTTCTATCTCAGTTCTTCAATTCACAATGACAATTTTTCTAAGTCAGTCTCAAGGAAATATTAAATCTATTCCTGTCCTGAATGCATGAATCAGAATTTCTGGATTTTCAGTACTCCCTGGAGAAGCTTTAATTATCCCTGAAGATCATCTCCCCACCCTGGCATGGGGAAAGAACTGTTTTGGTGCTTCATAAACCCCTTAGACACTGCAGGCTGTAGCACTAATTATTCCTAAAATACTTTCGGTGGCATTTGCCTAAAAGCGCAGCTGAAGACTACCTACCTCCTGCTCCACAAGTAGTTAGCTAAGATTACACTGCATTAGGCCTCCATATTTATTGACCTCTAGCTGCTGAAACTTTTATTCAATCTGAGCAATTTTTTTCATTGAAATTTGGTTTGGGGGGTTTGTAGTTTTGTTTGTTTTACATGCAATTTGAATTAGCATATATCTCTAAAGCTGTAAAATTACTTCAGGGAGTTAAATTTTAAAACAACTAGAAATTCTTTGATGGTGTTCAATATTTGCAAGTTTAAATTTGAGTTTGGCTTTTAATATTAGAAGTCTAAACAAAACCCAGCATTTTAATGTGCTAGAAACATTTTCTGATAGAGCCGTACTTGGTCTCTAGAAAAAGTTATTTGCAAACATAAAAACTGGTAGTTGAAATCCAAACATTTTCCTTGTTATCTTTGCTCCTTATTCTTTCCTCTTAAAGTGCTAAATACATTCAGACATTTATCAAGCTGCAGTCTAGGCTTGGCTGAAAGCACTGGGAGATTTAACAAACCTTTCAACAGACTAGCCTCAAGCTTTTGGTATGTAAATAAGTTGCTGCTTAGTTCTTGTGTTTTACTGTTTTGATATAACAAGGAAAAAATTACTTAATTGCCTCCTCAATAGATGCCCTTACTAGGAATTGGGAAAGCCAGAGAAGTTAAGTCCTAAACAAGTAGGCAATTTATGCTAAACACTGAATCATAAAACCACTGTAGCAGTTTAGGTTCTTCCTTCTTCGCCAATGGAAAGAAGAATAGTTAGAAGTTAAAGGCAATTAAAATAGTATTTTTACCTTGTTGTTTCTGTATTACTTTGACAATCAAAATATAAATAATATGATAGATGATTTAAATCTTGAACTCTGAGTAACAAGTCCCCCCAAATATTTTCAACAAGAATTTTGTCCAAGTGGCATAACATTGAAGTAATTAACCCAGAACTGAACTGGATTTGTTATAACTTATTTAAATACCTGGCACCTATATTTGTCATTGAGATGTGCATGGGAAGTACTGTAGACTTAGGAAGAGCTGACTACTTTTCTTTAGATTGAACTAAACCACTTGTTCTGCTATTTTCTGATTGATGGACTATAGAACACACATTTCCAATAACTGGAAGTGATTATCAGGTAGAAGATTTACTAGCCATAAGAAATTACATTGTTCATGTAATGACATAAATCATTACTAGATGCTACAGCAATACGTCAGTGAAGATCGTTCACTGTGAATAAGCTATTAACACTTCAGTGAGTAAAAACTTGTAGAGGTGCATGAGTTTTCCAATAGCAGATACAGTTTCTCATTTTTAAGTGCAACGTGCCATGTCATTGAATATATATATTTTAATTTTAAATCCCACTATATTTATACCTTTATTCCTTTCCGGACGGTTATATGGTTCAGGCTGGCAAGAGATTTACCTGAAAAAACCCTACAGAATTTAGTCTTTTTCCAGTACCAGTGAAGGATCTCATTTCTTCAGCTTAAGCTATTGGATCTTTGGCTCTATGAACTGAGCTTTCCTTTCCTTAGGATCAATGAAAGAACCCTGTTCCATTATGTCAAAAATTGTGGACAAGGGTAATTCCTGGAATGGAGTCAGTTTGCATTTATATCTAAATACTTTAAACAAATGCGTGATAACAAACAAAAAATGAAAAAAAGAAATAGTTTTTTGAGATAATATAACTTAGACAAACTGATAAAATGCTGCTTTGGTGTATTTTATAGATAAAACTATTCAGTTGATCTTTATGGCATAGGTGAATATGACTTTGTTAGCTTTATTTCAAATACACAAGATATTTCAAATTGTCTGTCTTCTACTTCTAAAAGTGCTTTTTTTACATGATAGTTGATATTTTGAGTCCTTGGGTCCCAGATCCCAGTTTCTATTTAATGTAGCTATGTATAAGGCAGGGATGGTATGTACTATGAGTGAAAACTGGAAATCAATGCAGCTTAACATTACTCAACATTATAGTATGTATTAATCTATTGGTCTGGGTTTTGTCTGAACCCAGATAGCTTATTATACCATTATCCATTCAGATTTTTGACAGTGAACTGTCTCTGGTTTGCAGTAGTAATGTCTTTTAAACATTAATCTCGTTTCTAAAAATTGCCATGAAACACTAGGTTTGAATAACTGACACAGAATAGACATTGCCATTACTTTCCATGTCAACCAAGGCACATAAAAATGTGCACGGACACGGTAGAACTGTTCACAGTTGCCTTTGCATTAAGGCAACTTTGGAGGGAAAACAAGGATTTAAAATCCAGTGTCTCTGGAATAACTTTCATCGACTCCAGCAGGAGTAAGAGTGGCCTTAGAAGCTGGAGTGAGCTTACCTAGAAGACTGATCTGTATTCAGAAAGTTGAATAACTGTTGCTTTTTCCTGATTATTTCTACATTGCCTACCTATGATTGAAAGTACAAATGCTAGAATGCTGTGCTCTGAAAGGAGTTAATCTTGTAGGTGTTACAGTCCTGACCAAAAACTAGGATTATTTAAAAGTATATTTGCACAAACCAGTTTTGTTAATTTTACAGGCTGCAGGGTCAGATGAGCTCGAGGTGTTCTTTATTGCCTCTCTCTTTCCATCTTTCCATAATATTATCTATCTACTTAATACTGTTTTACATTCATAAACTGGATGAGCCAAGTAATGCTTTTGTCCACCATCTCACTCTGAGCACAGGTATCTTTAAACACCATGCTGCTACTACCATTTCATTGAACAGCTTTCTGTGCTGGATGAATCAATGCAAAGGGATTCCTCGTTCTCCCTTTTGTGATAAGTAGAATCAGACCAAAGTAAAAATACTACGGTGATAATCTGGCAATTGAGTATTTTTGCCTTTGATTTGTATGTTCGTGCATATAGTTAATACTTGTTGAAGTGGGTTATGACTGTCAAAGTATATCTGGGTTTCAGGAAAAAATAAATTTTGGTCTCACAACATCATAAAGCTATAAATTCTGACATTGAGGAAAAAATGCAACTAAAAATAGCAAAAATGCAAAAAAGAATTATTATGTTATAACACCTCACTTATTTAAAATTATGCCCACAATCTTATAAGACAAATATATAATAAAATTGTAATAAACTATTTCTAAACTACTGTATACAAACTACCTACTTAATATTATTCCATCCTATTGTTAAAAGAACTGGAACACAAAAAAGTCTAAGTGACATATCCATCCTTAAACCGATACCTTGGAAAAGATAAATATTGAGTAGAGGCTTAAAAAGCCTTTACAAAGCCTAAGTAAATATATAGGCAGTATGGGCAGTCACTTGGCAAAATAGTAATTTACGTAATATTGAACACCTTCATATGGTCAGATTGAAGATTAGGTTAAAAATTAATTCTGGTGCCTTGAAATTAAAATGCTGCCTCAAACAAATATTTTGTTTCTTGCACTAAGCATGAACTCCAACAGAGTGAGAGAGAATCCCATCAAGATGACCCATAGCCCAACTTTTTCCGAGTACTCCTTTGAGCTGCAGAACCAAAATTTTATTTTCTGCCCAAAAAGAGAACATGGACTTAAGCCTGTTTTATCCTATTAGGAAACTCTCTGAAATGAGGTGAATTCTGGAGCTGAAACACAATTTCTAACTGATGTTTTATGAAACCTGTTTTTTCTTGGGGGGGGGGAGAGGGGGGCTGAAGGAGGTAGGAAGTGAAACTAATGGGTACCTTCTTTGAGGTGACTAATTGAATCACTTGGCCAGGGGAAGGCCAGGCGAGTTAGCATCAAGAGTTCATTACTGCTCTGACCAGTGTTCCTTTCAGGATTTTCCTACTTTGTATGGAAATACAATGTTGCAGGAGGATTTCTGAAGAAGTGAAGGAACATAAAGCAAAATGCACAGATTTTGCTCAAGTGTTTCTCTATGGAGCACATCCTTATAATCAATATCCAAGTCTGAGTACTTTCTTCCATTTTGAAAACAATTTGTACTATCAGCAAAAGATCTTGGTGGATACAATTTTTCATGGAATCATAGAATGATTTAGGTTGGAAAGGACCTTAAAGACCATCTAGTTCCAGCCGCCCTGCCATGGGCAGGGACACCTTTCACTGGACCAGCTTGCTCAAAGTCCCATCCAACCTGGCCTTGAACACCTCCAAGGATGGGTCATCCACAACTTATCTGGGCAGCCTGTTCTAGTGTCTCACCACCTCCACAGTAAAGAATTTCTTCTTAATATATAATCCAAATCTACCCTCTTCCAGTTTAAAACTGTTATCCCTCGTGCTATCACTACGCTCCTTGGTGAAGAGTCCCTCCTCATCTTTCCAGTAGGCCCTCTTTACATGCTGGAAGGCCACAATAAGGTCTCCCTGGAGCCCTCTTGTCTCCAGGCTCAACAACCCCAACTCTCTCAGCCTGTCCTCACAGGGGTGGTGTTCCAGCCCCTGATCACCTTCATGGTCCTTCTCTGGACCCACTCTGACAGATCCATGTCTTTCTTACACAGAGGATCCCAGAGCTGAACACAGCATTGCAGGTGTGGTCTCATCAGAGTAGAGTAGAGGGAGAAAATCACCTCCCTTGATATGCTGGCCATGCGTCTTTTGAGGCAGCCCAGAATAGGTTGGCTTCTGGGCCACGAGCAGACACTGCTGGCTCATATTCAGTTTTCAATCCATCAGTACACTTAAGTCCTTCTCTGTAGGGCTGCTCTCAATCCACTCATCACCCAGCCTGTATTTCTGTGTATTTTTAACCACAGTAATGCTCTTCTGTAAAACTGATGTGTAATAAGATTCACAGGAATACAAAAATGATGTACTGTGCTGTGTTAGTGAACTGATGATGCTTGTACTCGCCCCTCCCCAGGCTGCACTGCCTTAACTACAGTAAGTTCCTGTATGTGCACTATCCAATTAGGAGGCTGTTGCCATATGTGCTTAACAACGTTAAACAGAAATCTATTTTGATGAAATCGAGATATTCCTAGTATTTGGTAATTGCACAAAGCTCGGAGCATACATGTCCTGGGTCATTTGAAAGGGAGACAAGTACTAGCCTTTTTGATGAGGAGCTTTCCTGTCTTAATTCCTTCTGGAATTTCTACTGTTTTAAGAATCCGTTGTGATATTAAGGTGGTTTATTATTCTGTGTTGTTTCTCATAACTAATCTTTAACAAACTAGACATTTTAAAGCATCTGATGAGTGGGTGGCATTGACTGAGGATTTTAAGATTCTCTGTATTTTTGGCACCAAAGTTACCTTGTGAATTTAGCGCTGGTTTTGTATAGGAGCCTAAAGTGTCAGAGCCAATAAATAATGTAAAAAGCTGTAGGTTATAACAGAAGGATAGAAAGTTATGTCTCTAGTTAGTACGTATCATTCTTCTGTTTATCAAATGAGACAGAGCCATCGAAAAATGTGCAACCATTAAATTAGAGATTGTCTCACAGATGCATATGTATTATTTCCACTCAGCTATCACCTACACCTTCCAAAGGATATACTTCGATATTTATTTTTTAAAGTCTGGCGATAGTGTAGACTTTTTTGAATGAATAGATAAGACTCCTCTTAATCTAATGACAGTTATTATTTCTCCTTAGACTAGAGATATTGGAGTCTAGTTCAGCTTTCTCTGGTTAGGGAGACACTGCTTACTGCTGAAGAACTTATTAAACCATTTAAGAGGACCTGCCATTCTTCCAGGTACCATGGTCATGATAACTCTAAGCTTTGACTAAGGCCTCGTAATACTTTCTATTCTTTTCAGCCATGTCTTAACAAGAGTAACTGTGCTTGAACAGACCAGTCACTGCTCTCTCATTAGGTGGCAGACCTGGAAGCTTCTGCATGCAGCTAACTGCAGTGCTGAGCAATGGGACAGTTGACTTGCTGTTCTGTTTTTGAGTGTCTATCTGCATGTTGTGTTTCAGTCTGTCACAAAGACATGTATTATTTTTGCAAACAAGAAAGGAGATGCCTTTGGCTGAAGCAGTTGACTGCTCTGAGGCCATGTGTTAGTTTTCCAAGTTACCTTAGCTCTGCACAACAGAGACTTAACATGCTGAAGAAATCCCTTCTTAGTCTAGCTATATAGAATACTTTTAGTCCATAGTTTAGTATAAATAGTCTTACTAGTCTCACACATATCTTTTGGAACATAAATATCTCATCCTTTCCAAAATTCTGTTGACTTACTGTTTCTACAACATTCAATGCTGTTTTCCACATTCAGTATGCATCAAACATTCAGTGTGCACTTCAAGTTCTCTTCGCAATAAGACTAATGGTTTTAAGGAGTAATTTATGCAATGTAGCATTTGTCTATCATTACAATCCAAAGTAAAGTTCCATCCGTGTTTGGCGGAACATGTGTTTCATGGGAGGGACAATGAGAAAGACCTAAAGCAATCCTAACAAAAAGTAAAACAAAGAAAAACAGTTTTTAATAAAAAAACACTTGGGGCACCAGTTAGTCTAATTCTCTCCTGCTCTAGACAATTGTAGTCCCAGAGGAAGTTTTCCTTGGCAGCATTTCAGGGGAAGGCTCATATTTTCATTATGAGGAAGTTCTCTTAAAAAACATCCTTGATTAGGTCAGGACTAACTCAGGTTTCTTTAACACAGACTGCAAATGTCCTTTTTACATTTTTGTTATTGTCAATCTGTTTATTGCAATTGGTTACATAAAAATTAGAACGAATGTTGATAATATACAAGGAGTTATGATCTGGAGACTGGCCTCTTACTCCACTAGCTCTACTTAGCCAAAGTTTTCTTCTGCCCTTTAGCTTTAATCTTTTCTGAAAGAAATTATCTTCCTTAGTTTCAGTAACAGTCAGTAGCATAAGATGTCTTTTGTAGCTCAAAAATACACAGTTCTGCAACAGTTGAAACATCAGAATCTTTTAAAAAGTGAGGGTGGAATTTGTACTGGGCTTATTCTGATTCCCAAGACCTGCAGATGTCTGCAGACTAATTACTTGAATTCAAGCATAATTCTGAGTTTGCAAATATAGGTGCTTATCATTTTCCAGATAAAAGGGTTTAAGTCTTCCAGAGAGTAAGAGGTAACCAACAGCCAGGAAATTTTAGCTAGAGCAACAGAATATCTGCCCTTTAAAACTGGTGCTGCAGTGGTTTATATCTGGTATGTGAATTTTTTGCTGATAATTCATTTGCTTCCACTTCTCCACAAACCTGAGCTCCTAAATACAGTTCCTTAAAATGTCCCCGAGTACATTTTGCTTGATGCAGATTCACTGCCTTGATGGAGAGGAGTTAAACTGACAACAAGGGTGTTGTTAATATGTGGGTCAGTTCACTACATCTACCTTGCTTCCATTGACAGAAAAGCTTCCTGGCCAAACAAAAGGCTTATAAAAAAGCCTTAAAGTCAGTATATAAGTTACAAGAATAGAAGAGATACCCTATATTCATATGAAGACAGTTTGGCCGTAATCTTAGGAATCGTCTCTGCTTGCTCCACTTCCCACCCTGGGACATAGCCCAGCCAGACATCTGGCACTCCTAAAGCCACTCTTTCTCCATACTTGTCAAGTTCTTTTATGTTTTTAATCTGTTCTTTCTCTGAGGGGTGTAGTAACTTTGAGACTACAATGACCTAAAAATTATCACAAAGTAAGTCTGACACAAGCACTCATCTCTAATCCCTGGAGCTGGATCTTGTATTCATTTTCTCTCTTTCTGGAGCAACCTGGGTTTTGGTTACAACAGTGTCTTCCTTTATTTTGTATCTAACTGTCGAAAAAGACTATCTGTAAATGTGTCCTGGAACTAAACATTTAGGGCTTCTTTATTTTTCATTTGTTTTATTTGCATTGTCATTGGTTCCTCCTCTGTTTAGTTTACACTTCACTTTATTTGGCTTTGGCAAAGACTTCATAGATTAGTTATAAATATGTTTCATCAAGCTCTTGACCTCTGTGTTTACCAGCTTTATTCAGAAATCACATGAGACTTCAACGGAGAAGCACATAGTAACAAATTGCTACTTAGAGAACATTTGTCCAAATTCTAAGGGTTTCTAGTTTTTTCTAAGGTATTTCTGAAGGTTTTGAGTTTTTCAGTGGTTAATTTGCAACTGCAGTAGTGTCACCCTTTGTTAATTAGCATGCTATTTGTGGTAAAATCATACAGCATGTAACATTTATTTCTGTCGTTAGGAAAAAATTGAAATGACAAACCAAAAACATTCAAGCTGTAGATGATTTGAGGTTTGTAGATCTGTTGGTAATTAAATGAACACTCAAATGTAGTGACCAGATACTCTGATGTCCTGCACTTGCTGTAGTAAATGCTGATGTCTTTGCAAAGGGAGTGTAAAATTCTGTTGTGTATTTTCACAAAAGCGTTAAGACTTTGTGGGTGTAAGAGTGCATAATTTAGCATCTGTGTCAGATTACACAAAGAAAACACTGAAAAGTGACATTAGAAAAAGAATCTCAGCTAGGTTGTTAATTCTTTCAGGAGATTTCCCTGATGTATTTGAAGTTGTAGGCACTCAAGCCTTGTCCTTACACAAGCCTTACATTTCACAACAGTGTTACTGTGGATAGTCTGTATAGGAATTTGCTTTCCCATTTTTAGATGTTTTTTTAGGTTCTACTTCCTTAAGTATCATCTATAATTGAGCTTTGAAGAGCTATAACTGTTTTAAATGGAATTTTAAAGGTCTTTTTGAACCCTAGTTAACTTACGGCCACGAACTCCAGATATACAAGTTATTACTCTTAGTTTACAGTTAATTATTTTTGATTGGTTATTCCTCTAGAAATTGTGCAGTTCTGATTTTCTCTGATTCTGGAAAAAATCTACTTGTATTTGTCCTTTCCTCAGTATGTTTCAATACTTGTAATTCAATAGCCTACTTTCTAAGTGTTTCCTACGTGCCCTCATACATTGCATAAATTAACTAAATTGTGATCACAAATTCTTGCAAGCAGTACAGCAAAGGAATATCTTTAAGAGATTTCCACTCCAGGCTGTAATTTTATGTCTAATTTTCTCACAGAAAAGCATTTATAACTGACCCACTTTGTCTCCAGCTGTTCCCCATGATACCAGATACCTAGTTTTACAAAATGTCTCATGAACGATGTCTTTGAAAGATTTTTCTAAATGATCCACAATCACTTTTCAAAAATGTCATCCCTCGCATATTGCTCAGGTTTTCCCTGTGCACAATACATTTCTGCTTCAATAACATGTCGTCTTTTTGAAGATGACTTTCCTATTACAGTGGGAGAATACGTAAGATGCAGGAATGTCATCATACTTTCAAGTAGGGTAGAATGAGCCAAAGCAAACAAATCATAGAGTTCTTCTGTCAATCTTTTGACTTTCCAGTATGTACGAAGAAGCTCAAACTAAGGTATTGAATTTGCACACTACATGTGGCTCTGACCCTTCATCTGAAATTTGAGGAAAGCAGAACTGAATGTCTGGAAAGCTAAGTTGGAAAGCATTTTGACTCCCAAAAGGCTCTCCCGTAGCATAGTGTTTTGCAGGATGTAAGTTAGTTTTAGCTTTAGATGTTTTTGCAACTCTGGGCCTTTGTACTTTCCTGGGTGTTGGTTATAGGTGGACTCCATATATATTAACACTTGTCTTTGAAATGTTCAGCTAGTAAAAAAAAAAATAATTTATATATATATATATCTTCAAGTAAGAAGATAGATTATTTCATTAGAGGATTATTTTTCTGTTGATTTCAATGAGATGAGGCTATGCTCTTTTTCAAAAAATATGCGGTTTTCATAGTTGCAAGTTTAAATCACATTTTATGCCATTACCTTTGTGCATACATCTATCAAAAATATCTTGCTATTTTTTTTTAAACAGCTTCAAATTTCAAATAGGACAAGCTAAAAATATTTTCTTTTTCAAATGCTGTATAGTTTTCAAAAGCTCCTGCCTGTCTGTCTACAATGTATATTCTTAAACCAGACTATGTGTTTTTTCCTCATCAAACAGTAGAAGACAATAATGTAGCACTAAGCTGGTCAGGATTTAGTTGATGACAAACTAACAGAGGTACTTCTGCCCATGTCATTATGTACTTTAAAAAATAACCTGTTGAAAGTTTTATGGCCTACGCAGTGCATTCTTTACTATAAAGTTTCATAGGATTGTTCCAGTGATTAAATCACAGTTATAAAAAGCACATTTGTCAATAGTTGTATTGCCACTAATTGTTCATAAATGAGATCCACGGTGGAACTGAGTAGTAACATGCTGAACATAAAGACTTCCTTATCACAAAATACTAAAAACTTCACTTTACAGCTTCTACATTATTATTATTATTATGGTGTACATAAGAAGACAAGGATAATTATGAGTTCTTAAAAATGGATGTAACAAATTTAAGTGGACATGAATATGTGAATAGAGGTGTGTTGATGTGCGTCTAGGTACTGTTAAAAGATAAAGAATTAAACTCTTCAGTGTGAAAATTACTTTTTCACACCTTACTAATAAAATTGTTTAATTGTAAATGTAGTTACTCCCTATCATAATTTGTTGAACCTTTAAGTTTAAAAAAAAAAAGACAATTCAGGATATTTCATTCAAATAACTTGGGCATGTGTTACTTTATGAAGTTTATTTTAGTACAACTTGACTTGGAAGTTTAGATCAGGTTCCTAACAATTATAAAGACTTTAAAGTGCCGTCTCTACAATAGCTGCTTCAAGCCCATTTCCGTTAAGTTTGTTCTAAAATTCTGAAATGAGCAAATTCATCAGAACCTCTGTTGGTTTTAGTCTTGCTGCAGTCATGCTGAAAACATTCAGGTGGATCTGTTTCTTGGCAGCAGGAAGACCATTCTCTACTGAAATTTTAAAAAATGCTGCAATGTACTAATAATGTCATGACACTTTTTAATTAAAAAAAAAAATAAATCTGTTGTTCTGCAGGACTTTCATAAATGAGGTAGAAGTTAGTAATTAGTATTTTCCACTGCTTTTCAAAAGTTACTGCACAATACTCTTACACAGAACACTTCCCTCCTAATTACCAAGTAAATTTTTCAAGAAAAATAGTATTGTTCTGTTTTTGATCAACAGTGGTCTAAGAATAATTTATTCAATTGAAATGCTTCTGACCTGTTCAAATTACTTTGAACATTAAATGAAAGATAAGTTGTAGGTGAGGCTGGATTTAAAACTGAAGAGCATTTGAGACTCATGTACAGGAAAAAACATTTTTTTTCCAGTCTGATAGGAATTTTATATGGAGGTATGTATGTGCATATAGGCACACTTATGTTTATATTATTTTCTGTAATTTAGAAGTAAAATATATAGAATGCAATTATAATAGACCATGTTTATATAAATAGTATATACTCAATTACAATGATAAAACATGGTCCATTTGGATTTTCTTTTCTAATGCAATTTCCATACAGTACAAGTTTTTTGTGGCCAGAATTGGATATTTGTCTATTTTTAAAAAAAGTTTGTGGTGAATCAACTGAAATAGAAGTATTTTGGACTGCTGAGCTTGTTCTGATAAGCTCGGTTCCACAGTTTAACTACCTCATATCCTTACTTGTGAGAGTAATGGACTACTTTTTTCTCCTAGGCCCTTTCATCATATCCTTCTTGTGGAATTGCTTTGCTGTAAGAAACACTTCACTTAAAAAAAACAAAAGAGATGTTTTCCGTTGATTGTAAGGGAGAATACAATGCTTATGAAGTGTATCCATTGGCATTATTTAAAGGAGATGAGAAATAAAATGAAAAGTTATATTGTAAAAAATAAGCAGCAAATGAAGCGAAGTATTGGACTATTCCTAGATTAGAATTTTTCTGTGAGTTAGTGTCTGTCCATCTCCAAATCTAGATCCTAGCTGGGACAAGTAGTTAGACTATAAAGTAGGTTTCTGCAAGATAGAAAGTAGTGTTCAACTAACTTGGCTAAGTGGACACACAGCATCATACACCTGTTTTTTTTCACTGAACAACAAAAAGAAAAGCCTTAGGGGAACTGGATTATTTTGGAATACTTTCTATTCAGGGGGGGAATATTCCGCTTGGGCAAATAGAAGGTGATTCCTAATGTATCAGTCTTAATTACCCAATTTGACCATATTCAGTTGCAAATATTTGTTGCTTATAGTTTTCTGAGTGTTCTTTAGGAGAGCTGTGTTAGTGTATAATAGAGCCAATATAGGGTAGAAACTCAGAGTCTTATGATAAGCTCCCAGGCTTGGTGTAGAAATATAGTGCATTGGGCAAGTTAAATGCCTCAAAATAAATTTTGAAATAAGATTATAGGAAGCAAAATAAATATCCTTTAATAAAATGTGAGAATAATTATAGGTGTAGAGAAAAGAATCCAGACTTCACTTATTGACCCTAGGGCTTTAGAATTATTTCCTTTCTCAACCATTGAACGTTATTTCCTACACTATAGGACAGCAAGCAGGGCAGTGACGGGAAGGGTGTAGAATGTGCTATCTGTGAGGGCTAGGTACAAGGGGCATCAATATATTTTTGAGAAATGATATAAAGTAAGTAGGATGTAAATTTGTAGGGATGAGTGGAGTATACAACAGGAAGAACTGAAAATGATGACCTTGCTTGTGTGTATTTTGAAGACCTTTCAAACCTGTTTTCTATGCTTTCCAATGTTTTATTTTAAAAATGTTATAGTGTGCTACAAACTCTTCTTTGTACAAATGCACTTTCATGAAATGTAGTGCAGTCCCATTGTAGGGCTGCAACAGGTCAGTAAACCAAACTGACTTCTGTTCCTTCTTACCCTGTATACCTTGCTTCTTTGTGCTACAATGATTTCAAATGGCATGTTCATCTTAAACTAAAGCTTCTCAAATTTGTTAGATTTGTCTCTTTGTTATTAATTAAATTGATGAAGAAATTTTGATCAGGAAGAAATGTGCTCCAGGTCAGATCAATAGGAACTGCGGGGTACTCAAGTTTTAAAGTTTCTCTCAAAATACTAGACAATGTTTATTGGCTTCTGATGTTTGTCTAAGTGGTGTAACAGAATTTTTTTAGCTGTTTAGGACTAAAAGCATCTATTGCCTTTTTGCTTAATATTAGAGGGGACTGAATTTAATGATCAAGTAATTCTCTCTAGTTATATGTCCTTCTCCCGGCACAGCTCATCGAGTTTATGGCTTTGCATTATTCACAGTCTGCGGCATTAATTACTTATTGTCAAAGAAATGAAGACTGATTTCCTCAAGTATTCTTGAAGTTCTTGAGTGCGTAGCCAAATTCAAGGCTTAATCAGTCATGTTTTGAGTTTTCTTGTGGGGACTGGAACTTTTCCAAGGGTACACTGCTGTCTCCAGATACCTCTGTGTTTCTGTGCTTTTATCTGTTTATGCACTGCAGTCATCAAGGCTTCATTTCATGTGCTTTTTCTATTTTGGATTTATGAAAATCATCACAAAACTCCTTTCTATACTATTAGTCTCTTGAAATCGCTGTGGCCTATGTAGCACATTCTACTGTTCTTAAATGCTGCACCTAGAACTATCCTCTCTGGAGTTCTTTCTCCAAATCTTCCTCTATTTAATCTCATACTCAAATTCTTTATCACATGTGTCTTAATTTTAGCCTTTGGCTCCTTTCTTATGTGTTTTTTTTGTTATTTTTATTTTTCATTTATACAATTTTCAACTTTTGTAGTGCTCTAAAAGTATCTTAAAAGACAATAATGATCCCAATTACATTTGGGAATCTTGAGAGCACAACATATATGAATACTTGCTAGCTCAGATCCCAAAGGCAACTGGGATGAAGAAATATCTAATTTCCAAACTCTAGCTGTGCTCACGTCTAGGTGCAGAGCCATGATCTTTGGAGGATCTTTTTAGCCTTGACAAGACTGATGCAATATCTGGGCCTGTGACAGGACTCAATTAGAGTGCCTGTACAGGAGGCTTTTAAAAAGTCCAGCCAAGCAAGGTATCTAGGAAAGCAGCTGTGACAGTGGAAATCCAAGTTCCCCTTAAGTTGCACAAAGTAACAACACAAAATCATTATGACTTTAAGAGGTTTGATCAAATATGGTATTACATGATCTTTTGCTTTGGACAGGAGAAGGCAGGACACCTGGTAGTTCAAGAAATCCATTCTGCTTCACTGTTTCTGTGATTTAATTGAAAAATAAAGAGAGACAGACAGACATATATTTCATAAATGTATTGGATTCTAGTCTTTTTGAAGGTGGGTTTAGAGTACTGTACATACTTCAGTGTCTGGAATGTCTTTATATAATTCCTTTGATTAATCTAGAAATACTCCAAATTAATCTCTGTCAGTTTACAGAACTGAAGTCTGGAGGCTGTCAGATTTCATTGTCTGCTCAGGCAAAAGAAACTGATACTAAAAAAAAAAACCAAACCAAAAAAACCCCAGTTTGTTGGCAAATTGCCAGCCATCATTGTGCTTGTAGTTGCTAATAGATTGTATCGCAAAGAAAGAGACACTATCTCCCAGTACACCAGGTGAGCCTCTCTGGGGAGAGCCATAAAGGACACACCACCCGACTGCCATTTCCCAGAAAACTCTCTCTGATGTCTCTGTTCTTATCATCAAAGTAAACTTGCAAAATACTTTCCAAAGTTGAGCCTGCACGCTAAAGTGTAACACAATATGGGACACCAAAACCCAGGAGCTCAGCAGACACATTGGTTTATGGCACACTCTGGTATTCCTCTCCCACGGTAACTTCTGTTTATTCTGCAGGCTATAAAATAACTCTTTTTCACCTACTTATCACCCTCCTCCTCTTTCTGACACCTTCCTCCTTCCTTCCCTCTAACTTTCTCTTTACTTCATAGGTACCGATTACCTTTCTTTACAGAGATAGTCTAATGAATGTGTAGCTAACTAAGCTCTGAGAAATGGTTGTGAACATGCGTTTAGCTTTGTAAAATAGCTCATTTTCAGACCTGCGGAAGGGCTGGTGTGTTTGAAAGCTTGTCCATTTTTTTTTCAGCTATACCAGCTGGTCTGGGAAAAGATATTTCCTCCTCCCACAAGCCCTGTTTTGCATTAGCAGCTTGCAATTCTAACCTCGTGTGCTGATGACAATTAAAATAAGATGACGTGTCCACAGAACTCACAATGAGGTACATTGTTAGCATAGTGCCTTTGCCTATTTGATCTTCAATCTGTTTACTAAGCAAGAAATACTAACTTTCAACATGTGATTTTTTCCCATGTCTATGAATATACATTTGAAAGCTTCTCAGATATGTATTTTTTACTCATTTGCTGTCAGATAGTTTAGATTCCTTTCTAAATTACAGCCACAAAAATTCCTTTGAGATGAAAAAGAAGTGGGTCTGTATATCTTTGAAAGATTTCTGAAAGCTCTTTTAGTATTTCAACTGGAAACCTGAGACTTAAGAAACATTGTTGAGGAACTATTGTATTGTTTTTCTGATGTCCCCAACTGCAGAATCCCTCTGCAGAGATTCTGTGAGCAGTGTCTCTCTGTTCTTCATTTGCCTTCCTAGTGACCCACATGCATATCTAGCAATACTTGGTGTAACTGTGAATTGCACAAAGACACTGAACTAAAACCTTCTAAAAATCTTTCAGTGCCCCAAACCTGTTTTGAATTCATGTTTTAATACTTGTAGAGCTCTAATCATTGCATGCAGTAATAATACATAGGTATCAGCTATTCTTAGGTTATTCTTTTTATCTGCAGATCTCAGTGCTTTACAAAGATATTCTGCCGCCCTGTGTGATAGGGAACTGAGCTAAAGAGAGACTGGGTGAGCTCAGATTCAGCCCAGCTGTTCAGTGGCAGAATGAAATCTGAAATGCAAGTCTCTTCTTAGTCCTGCACTCCCAGCTTGGCCATGCTGTCTCCTCAGGAGTTTGTTGCTGATGTCAGATGAACGCACGATACACATCCCCCTTAGGATTCATTCAACTACCAAATATTTAATTTGCATTGGGGTGAAGGTATAAGTAGCTGCTTTAGATTCCCAGGGACAATGGGTCTTGGATGTGTCAACAGTCCGTAAACTGCAGAAATGCTACAGTTGACAATCTGAGGTTCAAATAAACCTGCCATCTAATGACATATGAAAAAAAAGAGCATCAGTCCAATGTGTTACAGTAAATATTGTCTTTAAAGGAAGAAGGGATGTTAAATCAAACAGGAGAACATGAACAAAATAAATTCATAACACGTAGCAGGAGGTCGTTGTAAAAAGTTTGCTCTGGGAGATGATTCTGTTCTGCAAACATCAGTGTGCTTGAATTATGGTCCCAGTCTTTCAAATATGTCAGTGATATGAGTTCACTGACGGCATCACCTTACATCCTCTTGTGTCTCTATTTCTTGGTCAGTGCCAGAAATCCCAAATAATTTTTTTTACCCTCTATCTGTTTGGTTGGGGATTTTTGTTGTGGGCATTTTTGGTTTTGAAGATGATGTAATTCTTGGGTTTGGATCTTTTGTGTTGATAAAATGTGCTACTTCATGAGGAGCATTTTCTTTCCACAGTTACAATTTAATTGCTACTGTAGTCTGGGCAAATATTTATGAAGTCCTATTCTTATCAGAGTTGATTGAAGCTTTGATTACTTACTGTATCACTATAAAATGCTTTTTAAAAAAGATGATGGATTGATTGAATAAATAATAGGCATGTATATAGAGCTTGATGAATGTTTTCATAAATTATTTGTCCAGATATAAACCAATAATTTTCTTAGGCTTCATAAGTTGTACTTTATGTTATTCCTGGAAAAACATTCAGTCTAGGAATCAGTTAAAAAACCAAAAAGGAGTCCTTCTGTATGCAAAATTGAATTTTATATTAATGTTTGCCCTGAATTTTTATCTTGGCCATTCTTGAAAGCTCCTTAAAACTTTCAGAATTCAGCTACTGAAAAAAACGGAGCTTTACCACATGTCTTGGAGGAATAAAAATGCAGGTTGACAGGTCAAGGTAATCTACAGTTGTTAAGCAATTCAAGAACTAAAATGGTGATAAGAAAATGCTAAACAGCTACGCTAATTAGCAAAGACCTTGAAAAGCTGAATTCAGTTTGAGTATTGTTCATTAGTATTTCAGCCAGTTTCAGTCAAGTTGAGCGCTGAGGTCAAGGCTGATGTAAAAGAACCAGCAAACACGCAAAAAAGGTGATTGAATAAATTACCAACATGCTGAATTTTGGGTTGAGATTAAGGTTTTAAGTGAACAAAAACCCTTGCAGACATATCGCTGTGGTTTAGTTTGGAAGGAACATATATGAAGTTACTTAGGTTTTATTTTTAGTGGGGTTGTTTTGTGGTGTTTTGGGCTTTTAAAATTTATTTACTATTTTTTAAGTGGTTTTCAGGTTTGGATTTTTGATGTTGTTTTAGAGCTGAACTTTTACTTCATGATCAATGGTTATTGCCAAGGTGATCATGGACACAGTGGTGGTGAGACCATGGCAAGGCAGCAGTGGTGGGTGCAGCAGGAAGGCTGGCATGAGCACTAAAGGGGAGCACCAGGGAACAGACCCTGTTCACCTGCCATGGAAATCGGGAAATTCTTAAAGGTAGGTACTGATGAGGGGCACAGGTGTAATTGGAGGAGATGTAACCTAGAAATTTCTGGTGCTCCAGGTTTGCAGGTTTCCTTAGGGCTGAATGAAGCCTGATGCTAGGCTTGGAGAAACTAGTTCCATTTAATCTCCTTTTGGGATTTTTCAGGGATTCCAAAGATAGTTCTTGAGTTGTTGTGTGGGATAAAAGGAGACACTTTTTAAAGAACATATTTACTCTCCAGTATTGGAAGGAATCCCAAGTTTGAATATTCCAAGGAGCCTGGGTCTTTCCTTAGCAAACCTCCTCTTCAAAATAGCCTGAGTGTGGGAGATGCGTTTCTCTTAACATTTGGTCTTGAAAGATCCATTCAAGAGCACCTTCAGTTTAAATCCTGTTCTGCCTGTATTACCCAGGCTACTGGCAAGGCTTTTCTTATCTTCTGCAGCCTCTGTGCTATTTCAAATATATGTCTTGTCCCACGGATTTCCAGCTTCATTCAGTTTTTGCCCCAGTTAAGCCGAAAAGGAACCTTAACAGAGGTTCTCCATGTCCTTTCCTGTTTCTCTCAGCATTGCAGCATTTCTCTAATAATATGTATGATGATGTTCTCAACATACCAGCAACAAAATATTCTATAAAATGTATTAGAGATGAAAACTCTCTATATTGCCAGTGTAAAAATATGCTGACAGCATGCACGACTGGACAGGCAAATGTAATTGAGCTACTGGGAAGTTTAATATTGGAGTTGCTTGTATTGACTGACAGTAGTATAAATGGTGAACAGACCTCTGCAAACATTTACTGTCATTACTCTCCACTACTTACATTCCTAAGAGAAAGGAAGTTGAGAACAGTGCTACAGAGCCATAAGAAGTAATCTCAAGCATCTCCCAAGCCCTTTCCTTTGTCTAATGGCACAACAGGTATCTCCAGATTTTTTTCTAAACAAGCTTCAAAGACATCGTGGACCAGTCTGTATTAGAAAAGACTTATTCTTACTGTAGATAGAGGGGAATTTTAGTAACAATGGGATTATTACCCCATCTAAATTCTTTCCCTGAACAGCAGTATCCTCTGCTTTGGCAGTGATGAACAACTAAATGTTTAGATCATGAGGAAAAGATATTTTGGGGGCTTTCCTCAGCCTACATATCCTGATTTGGTGGCAGCATTCAGAATGCACTTAGTGCAACTGTTAGGTGATCACCTGAACCCTGAATAGCTATTGATCCCAATGCAATGAATAACTTCTGAGAAAAAAAAGGCACCCTAGATCTCAGTCTCCAGAAAATACATCCTAATTGATAGAGCACCCACACTTTCCTCTCTCTCTGGCTATTCATTTGAGCTTTGGCTTAACTTCAGAAGTCTGATGTTTCCATGAGAGAGTGAGGGTGCTTCCAGAAGACTTATCACTTCACGGTTAGAAGCTTCCTGAGAAGTGAGAGATGAGGATTTGAACTCTTGCAAACCAAGCAAGGAATTTAAATCCATGTCTCTCTGATATCTGAAATGAATACTTTGATCACCAGCTTTTGTGTAAAAGAGTAGGCATCACTCTTGCCAGTCATCTTTTGAAAGAGATGTATTTTTACTGTTATTTATATTTATTTATATAATATATTAAACCTTGGCTTAAGCTTCCAGCTCCTGGGTTTGGGAAGGTGAATCCTAAAGCCCAGTGAAGTTATCAAGCATCTGATGGCCATGAGATTTAGGGCACCTGTCACCCTGATGTTTTTTATTTGGAAGTTTTGTTGGTCTCTGCTCTTGTGAACTGACTCTTCTAAGAGGTCTAATAATCTTGTAATCTGTTTAGACATGTATCTGAGGCAATGGTTTACTTTGAGGGCTAGGAGTCTTAAAATCAGGTGTTGCATAGCCAAGAATTATACGTGTTGCCTTGTAGATAATTCCCAAGGCTTCAAATAGCTATCTGAAATCGTAGAAGCAGAAGGAAAGAAAAATTTTAAAACCCCACCTACGATATCTTGCAGTTAATGTAGGGTTATTCTGCAGTAGTTAGTGCAGTCTTCTAAAATGCCAGTTAAAAATGAGCTTCTGACTGGAAAAGCAACAAGTAAGAAAGACTGCAGATCCTGTGAAATGCTTTTGTTTGTAAAGCCCACTTTGTGGGGGCAAGGGGGAGGGGAGAGTTTCCTCCAACCAGTACAACTCCCTCAAATGCAATATTTCCACAGTAATGATTGTTGTGCCTAATAGTCATAGACAGCAACTTTATTCATCCCAGAAAGTACACAAAGAAAAGCAGCGCTGCAGTCTCTAAGATACAAGCTTTCTCTGTTAAATTTGCCATGGATGGTTGAATTCGTCAGTTTGCATGTGTCTTTGAGTGATACATCACGCTGGATGCTCTAGGCAAACACACACTAATTAGTAGAACAAATAGAAAACCCCGAGGATGCCCCTGCTTAATGACATTGCCCATATTCTAAACCCTCTCTACGACAAATTACTCATTTCATGGCTGTAGGCAGTGCAAGTTAATTCGTCTGTATCAGTTGCTAAGTTGAAACATTCACTTTTAACAAGACATACTGTATTACACCTTTCTAGGAAACTTTCCAACACTTTTAGCTTTTAAACGAGAAACCAGTAGTAATAGGCCATGCCAATCCAGGGATAAAAAAAGTAAGAGATACAGAGTCTATTGTAAGTTTAAGGAGTCAATAGATGCTGATGAATTAGTTAACTTTTAATTAGGTTGGTACCATATAAAAACCAAAAAATTGCGAAGAGGACTTGAAACCCTTGGAGGGTTCTGGGTTTCAACCCAGAACTCTGGCTCAGAACAAAGGCAGAAGTGTGTTCAGCTGCTGCTGTGAATGCTTCAGTCAGGTAATTGCTTCTCAGTCAATCTCAGCAAAAGAAATGAGAAGTATGGAGAATGAAGTCACAGGCGTCTTATACCAGCATGCTTGCAGCTGTCTTGTTTGCTTTTCTTCACTGATAAATTTGACTGAAGAACATGGATAAAGCAAATCTTGTTCTCATAAAATAAATGATGCTAACATAGTGGTCAAATGATACCCAAGAGCCTATGACATTGCTGGAAGTTCCAAAATTCCTTGGGAGCTGTGCTTAAATGCAGTTGTATTAATCAACCTGCTACAGTCTTGTCTCAGAGAAAGTGGCTAGAAAGGGATTTGTGCCCTCTTGTACATCTGGCATCCTGAAAGTATTCCGGTCTGGATCCAGGATATGCCTTTCCGACTTTCTCCACTTACAAAGCAGTGGAGGTAGGGAGAGAAGAGCAGCCTTTGGGGATCAAGACACTGAAGTTAAGGACCCCAGGGGTCTAGGCTCACTTTTTTTCCCCCACTGCTGTAAACTTCTGTGGATTTAGATCAGTCATTCCGTGTCATTGTGCCTCAGTGTGCCTTGTATAAAAGCGAGATAATGAGACCTGCGCTCTCCTTGCTTTCTCCTGTTTGCATCTGCTTGGGTTTGTGAGCGTCAGAGCGGACCTCCCCTGCTCACTTAGGCGAGCCGTGTTCGCGGCTGCTGTGTGTGCGTGGGGCCCTGGCACGCACCCTCCCGTAGCCCGCCTCTGCCGGGCCGGCTG
>VZZY01017171.1:111730-146552 GCA_013400335.1 Eurystomus gularis
CCGGCACCCCCACCGCCCGGCTCCCGGCCGCCGCCGCCGCCCCGACCGTAAAAAGTTGTGCGGAGCGCCGAGGATGGGAGCCCATCTGCAGCCTCTAGCCCTGCGGCTTCTGGCGTTGACTTTCCCCTTGGTGGCGAAGGGTTTCCCTGACGAAACCTTGGAGAAAGCCGCGAAATCCGAGGGATATTGCAGTCGGATCCTGCGAGCCCAAGGCACCAGGAGGGAAGGGTACAATGAATTTAGCCTCAGGGTGGAGGGCGATCCAGAATTTTACAAGCCTGGAAACAGTTACCGGGGTAAGTTGACCATCCTCTACTTCCCATGCTAACTAATGGTCAGGACAAGTGGCTCTGAAACTATAACGTGTCTCTGCCTGTCATCTCTGCATCCCTTTTGGCGCGTGTGTGTGCCTGGGTGGGTTAAGGCAGGGTAATATGCTCCCACGCGTTACTTTATTGGGGATGCTTTCCTGACAAGTGAGAGGGAGTTGGATTTCACAGCATCACTTTACTCCCAAACATCAACTCAGGATCAAGAGGAATTTCCTTTCTTCCATGAATCCTGTTTCCTGGCTCAGCGCTTGCACAAGATCGCACGTTGATGTGATCCAAAACACACTCTTCCCCCGTTTACCTACCTCTATAGGATTTCTTCCTATCCCTTAAATATAACACAGTGAATAAGAGAAGCTTTAACATTCAGCAGGAAGAAGAGGAAACTTGGAGCTAATTGTTCTTGCTCTGAAAAATGAATGTTAATATGAGTTAGCATATGGGCAAACAGTGATGCCGCACGCTGCCAGCTTCCCACATTTTCCACTTCTGTTTATCCCTCTCCCCTTTTCTTTTTTCTGGGGAAATGAACAGATGGTTCAAACAGGAAAGAGGCAGAGACGGTGCTAATGACCACTGTAAATATGAGATGGAGGCATTTGTTCTTTGCTGAGCATTTCACATACAATCCTTAAAATTAACTTCCAAAGCCCATTTCAGTGAATTTTCCTCATTAATAGGCAAAGGCAGTTGCTGGTCACTTTTCCTGCCTCACCATATAATGCCTTTGGAAACAAACCTTCCAGGAGTATATTGGTAACTTTGTAAGAACATTTTCCAAAAAATGTGGACATTTTTAGCTACTGTAATTAATGTACTATGTAGGCATCACTTTAGAAAACAAATTTTGAAAGTTCCTTCTAAGTGTTTCTCCTGACCTTTCTTAGATTCGGTGCAAAGAGCAATGTTTCCAATTGCATGAACATGGGAGACTTTGTAGAGACAGGGAGAAAAAAAGCGTGCACAGAGCATAATAATAATGTTCTCTTAAAGGCTGAAAAAAATACATCTGCAGCAGTGGTTAACCTTGCTTTGAGTATCAGCATGTAACTTTTCATGATTTTTGATTTTTTTTTTTTCTTTTTTTTTTTTTTCTCAAGAATTGATTTATTGTAATGTGGTGTGAGGAAATGCACATTTCACAAAAATTGGTTAACTGTTCCAGGCATCAGAGTTAGTACCTTGAGTCTGGAAGATTTCATGTTGGGTGTCAGTTTGATGCCTGCTAAGCAGGATAAAGATAAGTGTCAAGTTCTTTGACAAATGTTAATGTTCTTAAAAAGTTACTTCTGTGAAAGCATTATGGAATATTTTCAGTCATCTACCAAAGAAGTTTCTATTGCACGGAAATGCAGGGGGAAAGAAACTCCCAGATGAACTAGAAGAATTAATTTTCTGGAGATATTAGGTCTTGGCATTAGGAACTCAATAAGATCACATTGGTATATTGTAGCATCTTGGAAGCGAGAAAACTACAGCTAACAGTAAAAAGTTAAAATGTAGACCGAAATATATGCCCAAGTTATTACTACTTAAGATTGAAGTATTCAGGTGGCACATAAGCTTATCTAGGTTGTCCTTTAAGGACACTTTCTGAATGATTGGAAGAATGAAAGTAAATGTAACATTATATCTATGGCAGTAGTTAAAACTAACGGCATTACAGAAAGTTTCAAGAGCTCATTTTCAAGGGAATTTCTGTAGTACAGTTGGAACTTCATTACTGTTTAATACAAAGGGTAGAAAGCCGAACTAATGATTAAAAAAATAAATATGTGGGATTATGGTAGGTCTGTGTGGTTTTTTTAATCTGATATCTGTGATGTACAACATGGCAGAAGATTTGCACAACCTCCGTTGTGTTGTAGCCAAATGTGCCTGTTTCCATGGCCCCTGTTTGATTTAGTGCAGTCTGGATCCTTGGCACTTTCCCTAGCAGGCTTCTGGAATAAACTAGTATTTATGCAGGGTGGATAACACAGAATTAACTGTACGTGCAGATGCCGTACTCCACCAAATTGACAATATAGAGGTATCCATTTATGTTCATGACTCTCACAATTGATGGTTGATGTGACACCCTGGTAAGACCCTCAGGCTGCAATGACTGGATGAAACATCACAGCACCTTTGCAGTGTGGGAATCAGAAGACCACAGTTCACAGCTGCCATTTGTTTTTGGGAAAATTTTTATGGCTTTCCTGAAGTTACCCTTAGATCAGCCAGGATCTGTTTGCCCTAAGGGGAAATCCTGGGTGGATCTGTATGTATGGAAGCCTTGGTTTTCCAGTCTCTGGAGCTGTGACAGAGACCCTGAGCACTGACTAATGTATTTGAATGGGTATGTGCCTCCTCTGGTCTGCAAACACTGGCTGCAGTAAATAAGGACACATCCTTCTGTCTCAGATAATTAAAAGTGAGGTAGCAGCAGGACTAAGGAGCCATCCTCTTCTTCCTCTTCCCATCTAAGCAAGCAGCAATGGCTGTGGGTTTTGTGGTGTCACACAGGGAAGGTGACATGACTGGTTTCTAGCATCTTATTTGAGATTTCTGATGTTGTAGCCTGCAAATGGCCTTCATCTGCTTGATCTTTCAGGCTGAGGTATTGTTGCCTCTTCCTTTGTGGAGCAGGCAGTCAAATGCATGTGGTGGGCTACTGCTTCCTGTAGTATCAGGTTTGCAGAGATACCATCCTGTGGTCGAGGTCCTCTCCTACCTGCTGGTTAAATTAAACCTTTATGTAGCTGCTCTTGTTTCCACTGAAGGTCAACGTTTCCATTGCATTCAAAGGGCACACATGAGCCTTAAGTTTAGATGGTGTTATGGAGTAATGATCCTTGAAAGTACTCAGTCCTAGCTTTATTGATCTGTAGAGTTAGATTAATCGTTGCATGAGATTTCCATGAAAAATGAGGTAAGTTTCATCCTGTTAAAAATATAAATGAAATTGCTTTTTAAAAAAAGGTGGAAGTATGTCCATTGCACATATTAACATGCAGTGGACATAGTTTCCTCCATAATATTATGAAGTTGTTATTCTAATGAAGAAAATGAAGATGTAACTTAGATATACCTTCTATGTGGATATTGTTTCTTTTTTTTTTAATGCAATTTCCACTGGTAGGTCTGCTCACCATCTCATTTTTCAAGGAAAAGCTCACACACCATTGCATTGGTTTGGGGACTTCTAGGGAATGTTGAATCTTTTTCTTTCCTTTTCTTTCTCCACCCCCTCAACATTTAAACACTCTTTTCAATGCTTTACGAAAGAACCTTCATTCTGTAAATATTTTGGTGAATCTTATGTTTCACAAATAATAGATAGAAGTAGATATTAAAAGTGTATTTGTTGGTACTTGCGCAATGTATGACACAGCATGTGCTGTAGTGTAGGATGCGGAAAGTCGGTTTTCCTGCCTGAAACCAAAGGAGCAATCGCTTTGATCACCCCATCTTGAGCTGGGGATGCTGGGGCAAGAGGAGTGTGTTGGAGGTGTGTGCCAAAGTGCAGCTTGTAATTGGAGATTTGCCAGAGGGGATGGAAACAGACAAAAGTAACTGTTGATATGTAATCTTCCCTTTAAAGTAAAATCCTTAACTTCTGAGACTGCACTGAGATTTAACTGATCTTTACAGGAAGTTCATATTGTTCAATGAACAGTAATTAAGATGAATTAATAGCAATGTATGATGAGCAACACTCAGCTGTTGTTAAAAACGGCAGAGTTTAGCCCAAGAAAAACTCTCAACTCTTATGCAATGAGGAGGCGCTATCTCTGGTGGAAACCAGATGTAGTCTGACAGCTTCACACTGCTGCCTGTGCAATGCAGGCCTCCTCCTGGGCTGAAATTCTGAGCCCGGAGCCAGTGACTACAGAACCGTCACCATAACAAGGCTCTGTATTTAGGAGTGCTTCAGATACAGCCTTGCACTGCAACGTTAATTTAGCAGCTGCATAGCTCGGAGAACTGACACAGCTCAGGTGTTAACATTTGTTCTGGCCTGGCTCAGGGTGACTGCGGGACACATTCATCTTGGCATCCTTGAGCTGAGGTTGCCCAGACACTAAACTCCTGCAGGACCTCGCTCTACTCCTGTGGTCATGACCCTGCCAGTCCCTCTCTTGTGTCCAGGTGTCCCTGCCACTGGCAGAAGCACTGCTGGGGCTGCGGAGCACAGCCGCTCGGGGACTGGACCCAGCTGAACTCTCCGGTTGGGCTTTGCTGGTTAGTTCTCCAGTTCAGCTGGCTGTGCTCCCTGGTCCAGCTGACAGCCCAGCTGTGTGGCTGCGGCTGCTGTAGGAGCAAGCAGCATGGGGGCAGCCAGGATCACTCATGTTGGAGGAAACATGGATTTATTCTGGGTTAAAATGACTGTGCAACCACAGCGTGAGTATTGCTAAGCCCAGGCATTCAAAAACTATGAGTCAGGCTTTGGATCTACCTTCTTTTTTTTTTTTCCTGATGGCTTTGGTCACGTTTCAGATGCCCTCTATTTTATAGGTAGATGTTTGTTTGGGGTTTTGAAAACTGTTTGATTTGATCTCTAAATATGTGAGAAAAATGATGAAAATGGTTGAGTCAATTCACAGCTGGATTTGCTGCTTGCATAAGTATTTAAGTATTTCTGGTGTAACCTTTTACTTAGTGATTCAGAGTTTTGAATTACATATAATATGGAAAAATTTCCTGCATGTAAAAGACCTTTATGGCAATTAGTTTCTAAGAATCAGTATTCAAGCAAGCGTAATGCCTTCATCTTTGTTGAATTCAGCAATGTGCTGTTCTCAATTACTGCAGCTGAGAGGCTGGCTGTGGATTTTCATTTAGATAGAGCTGCAAAAGTTTGCAAAGTTGGACTAATAATACTAATTATTAGGCAGATAATGATTAATGAATTGGAGTAATACTTAGAAATGTAATCAGAAATTGTAGTGCTATTATCCTGCTACCTGATTCCTGTATATAAAATGTGAAAATTTCTCCCTAAAGATGATGAAGTTTAACCTCAGAATAAGATTCCATGGAATGAAGTGTGCTGAAAATCTCGAGAGTTGGGGGACTTACCATCACTACTTTAGACTTGTACAGGTGTTTGCAAGTGTACAGGTCTAAAACACAGCACTTTCATTTAAATTTTTAACCTTTTGTGTATCTCTCCAATCCTCTTCCTTTCACATATAGTCAGAAAAGTGATGTATTTGTACAAACGCCGTGGGTTGTGGACCCAAATCCAGCTGCATAATGCTGGAAATCCTCAGATATCCTGCTTTATATTTTTCCACAACTGAATTTCTAGATCAAAGAGCTCTCCATTGTGTTCCAAATGAACCCTGGGCATATTCTGAAATCCTTATCTTTTACGGGCAAATCTGTCTTTTTTTAGTTATGTGATTCAACCCCTTGAGGCCTGTTTGTGTGAGAGGGAGTCTCTTGTGAATGCTCTTCAGCGCAGCAGCATTGGTAGTTGCACTTTGCTCATGAAAACTCTGGGTGGTCTTCAGTTTTTATTGTGCCAGTCAGGGTTTGAGAGTGTGACAATAGTGTACTACAGGCAACGCTGTCTGCATTATGCTTAAAGTAAAAGCTACTGAAAAGTACTAGTGGTCCAGTTGTCTCTTTTCCTTTAATTGAAAAAGAATTTTTCCCTGAAATTTACCTCTGTTTCAGAAAATGATTCCTATAAGGTGTATAAGGTATAAAACTCCCTCAAAAGACTTGCTTCAAAGCTCTGCCTCATTCTGTCTTTCTGAGAGTGTTCAAAAGGGCCACAGCTGAGGTAACTCAGGTGTTTCTGGGTGATGCTTAGGTACTGGTGGTGACAAATAGAAAAATCAAACAAAGGTATCCTGCACTAGCAGAAAACAAAGGATGTAATCCTGATGCTGAGCATAGCAAAATCCAATTAATCAGGATTGTGTCATTTCTTCTCTACTGGTGGATCCAATGACGCCTTCCTGGTCAGGACTGGTGTGGAAAGAAGGGTGTTTTTCTGATGTGTAGGATGCTTTGGCAATTGGAGCTGGCAGCACAATCTTTAGAGGTCAGCTTTAGCCATGAGTTTAACTTCATGTCCTGTTCTGCCCTGAGGTTAAGGGAGAGGAAGGATAGTTTTAGAGTGACCATCTGCACCAGCTGGAGTACTGTGCTGGGTGTAGCTGAGATGGAGCAGATAATACAGTCAACTTGCTTTACAGTTGAAGAAACTTGCTATGTACTAAAAAGCCTAGATCTTTATGTATGCTCAGAGCAGGGCAAAAGCTGAAGCCAAATGTTCAGATATTCCCTCACATTAAAAAAACAAACCACACAAAACAGAAACGCCATGCAAAAACCCACAAACACATGTGTCCCCACCCCCAAACCACCACCAAAATAACCCTCTTGTAGTTCCGAGCAGATTATCAAACTGCTTAAAAAAAAAAGAAAAAAAAAAAAGAGAATGTGTGTGTGGGGAAAAAAAAAAGAAAGCAGAGGTATTTTGCATCGTGCCAGTGTTTTTCAGTTTATGTGGAATCTGGGACTGAGCATTTTTGTATTCTGGCTGGCTCTACTCCATGTTGTTAGTGCTCTAGCTTTTGCTAATACCAACTTAAAACACATGCGTTTGAAGCTGAACTGTGAAATGATATGCGAGTGGCTGATTTCATAATTAATATTGTTTTCATTATTTCTCTGTTCATTGTATCTCAGTGACGCTTTCTGCTGCCACTCCTGCTTACTTCCGAGGATTCACGTTGATTGCTCTCAAGGAAGGAAAAGAGGGTGACAAAGAAGAAGACCATGCAGGAACTTTTCAGGTGAGAGTACTTTCCTTGCCCTGTGCCTCTGGGAGTCTTCCTTACTGTATGCATGGCACAAAGGGAGGTTTTATAAGCACAGCAGAATGCAGACTATGCTGAAGTAAGCATAAATATTTGTGGATGTTGACATGAGAACAACATAGCATATTTAATATTCCTTACAACCTCTTCAAGAGGTCAACACTTTTGTACCTTGACTTCAGCTTGCCTTCCCACGTTCTTACAACTAATCGTGCGCATCAGTTATTTGAACTACAGCCTAGGACACCTGAATTTGTTACCCAAAGTGAACATGAAAATTGTTTTATTCTCATTTTTCTTGTTGTCTTTGCCTAGGTATTTTTTGCCTATTCAGATGTAGATTGTAACTCTGAGAAGTGTTTGCCACAGCTGTAATGATTGTTTTATCAGTTTGATTTATAAATCAGATTCTACTGTTTTATTAATGCTTAGTAATACTTTACTTAAACGCATTCAGTGGGATGAAATGTTGTTTATCATTACTAAAATGATCATAATCCAGAGTGATGATTCACAAAATAGTATTTCCAGCTATTTCAAGATCACATTGCATCGAAGGAATTATCGAAATTGAGAACACACATCATATTTATGAAAGTAGGTAGAAATTATGTAGGTTTGTTATTTGTAGATTCTCAGACGAGGTATGATTTGCTATCTGGCTTGCCAAACTTAGAAGTAATGTTGAATGATATTGATTATAATTTACAGGATGGGTAATAATATTGACACTAGTAATGATTTATTCATAGAAGATTTCACTTGCCTCAAGCATTTCTGTTTTCAAAGGAAATAATAAAAAGGTCTAATTTTGGTCGTCTACAAGAATACAGAAATCAGTTTAATTGTAGCATTTCTTCCTGAAGCATCTTCTGCTTTTTGTATATAGCAGATAAAATGCTCAAACTCAATACATATTTGCCCTGTTTCCCTATCGAGTTTGCCTAGAGGCCTTGTTCTATTTTTCATACATCTTGTAAGAAAATTTAGAGTAAGTGAGAAATTTTTTGAGGCTGAAGTAACTCCATCTTCCTTAAAATTTAAACAACTTCCATGTATTATTTGGGAGAAATCTGTTTAATGTGGACAGGATTTTTTTTTAAGCTAGCATTCAAGCATCAGCTGCTATTAAGAAGTAAAGATGGTGGTGCTTCATCTATTCTAAAATAAATTTGTCACTGTTCATTTCTGTTGTTAATATTGCCTCGGCCTGGGTTTTGCCTTTGTGTCCAGGCATGTGTCTACCTCACAAGGTAGTAAGAAACTCTTTAAGTTTGCTGGAGTACAGAGGAATTTTGAAGTCATCAGAGTTGGATACAAATGGTAATTCTATGTAGATAAAAAAGCCCCATGGAAGGATGATTATTTACTTAGCTTTATTGTATGAATTGCAATCTGAAATCAGTATTCTAACTGGCTGATGAGAGTTTCAAATTTTTCCCTTCAGTAAATTTGTATTTCTGTGGCACAAACAGTAGTGGCTGTACTCATCCCACATTAGTGCAATTAGCTGGAGTTCATTCAGATAGTGCTGGCCAGTTCTGCCTGCGTTGCTACAGATTTAAGATTCTTTTAAGTATCCAATGAATGCTTACAGTGATAAATACCAATGTCTCTTGTATCATAGCTAAGTGCTCATAACTAGAGGTGGAAAAAAAGATGTTTAGTTCAAGGGTTTGCACTGTGGTTTTATTATAATGTGAAGACCCTAATGATGTCTAAACAGCTGTGCAGAGAAAGAAAAACAGTGTGTGCGGTAACTTGCACGCCACTCGCAGTCACGTATTTCCTGTGCTCAGATGGAGAAGATGTTACTCAGTGAGTTACCTAGTGGAACAGAACTCAGTAAAAATTCCTTAATAGTGGCAAGAGACTAAATGCTACTTGACTACTGGCGTAAGCCTCTGCCCCCATGGGGCTATATACTGTTCAAATAATAGTCAAAAGAAAACGTGTGAAAGCACTGTATGAAGCAAAGTGCTTCATTCATTTTGTGAAGCCTTTGCAGTATGACCAGGATAGAAAGAAATAAAAGTTGATCAAATAAGACTTATGCTTTTCCCCCCATGCCTCAGAGACTGTCAAACACCGTATTTTCAAGCTTGTGAGCACCACTTTCAAATCACAAAGTATGAGTTGCAATGTCTTTCATGGGGAAAACAGGAATCCACACTCCATACTGGGGTCAAGATCTCACTGGGGCTGTGGCTTCTATTTTGCACAGCTATTGGCTGTTAAACTGATCAGCAGGTGTAATGCCTCAAGGTGCTGCAGGGGGCATGTGCTAGGGTGGCAAGGTGTTAAATAAGGAGTAACATGCCAGTGACTGACGTGGACGTGTTACATTAGGGCTGGAAAAACAGTTTTCAGTGGTCCCAGTTGAGTGCTGCAGCCCGTTGCAAAGGGTGGACATGCAGCAAGGGGCTGTCGTGAGTTTGCCCTGCGGGGGCTTTGTTCTGCCTTTTACAACCTCCTCATGGCTCATTTACTCACCTGACTCTGCAAGTCAGCAGGTATGGTCAGTCTTCATTAACCATTAAGCTGCAGAGTCTTGATCCTATAAATAGCACAGCTGTTAAAATTCTTGGTCAGACAGGTATATTTTCTGTACTTTTTTAATTAACTTTGTACTTGCCATGGAGTAGAGACCTTTTTGGAGAAGTGTAGTTTGGACTCCACCGTTTGTAATCTGTTTTCCTCTGAGAAAATGGAGACTTGAATCTGATTTTACTCTTGTTTATTTAATGCAGCCAAACTTCTTTTTCTTTGTCCTTGTAGCAAATCCAGGGCACAATTTGGCTTTAAAATAAATAAATCACACGATCTCACACAAACATATGTTAAATAGCTGAATTAAATATGGTTGGGGAATTAGAGATGCCAAATTCAGTCATAGAAGTTTGGGGATGTAATAATACGGCTCTTACTTATGCCAGTGGTAATTGTACAACTCGGGTGCGAAGCAGGGCACTCTGAAAGCTTTGGATATCATGTCCCATTGGCCTCTTTACACAGGCCATTCCCAACTGTTGTCATGCAGACTGCTGAGCTTTCTCTTTTGTAATGTTTAGCAACAGTCTGCAAATTGTTTGAAGGCAAATTATACTCGAGGGCAACAATCAAGCCCTGGCTGACTGTAGAACAGTATCTATACAGGTCATTTTAAGCAACATATGTATGAGATGTAATAGATTTGGTTTGGTAAATAATGGAGAATAATAGAAATTTAGGGCTGTACCTCATCACATCTATCTTCCTTGTTCTCTGAGGAAGAATACATTTTCCAAGAAAATTCTTGGTGGGTGTTTTCTGAATCTGTTCTGAAGAAGCATTCAATAACAATAACAAATTAATCTCCCCATTGACCTGTTCAAATGCTTCCATATATTACATTTTATAGAAAATATAAACCTTTTACTAACATATAAACTGAGTATTCATGAATAGTGGTTAAATTGCTCTCTTATCAGATTATCTTCCTAACTGAAGAATTTTCTCGATATCATATTAGACAGTTATTCTGATTTTTCCCTTATTCTCTTTCCAATTGCACTCTACCTGTTTCCTATTAAAATTTTCATATTTTCATTGTAGGACATCTTTTTTCAATTTTGCTATTTCTGCGGCCAAGTTGAGAGTTCAGTCTTATGTATATTCCACAGAATCGTACACAATAGTCAATCTGGACCCTTAGCATAGTATCATATAGAATTTAGATACAGTAATCCTTTGGATTACCATAATTGCTTCCCTTCACTTAATGCAGAAGCCTCTAAGTGTATGCAACTTGCCTTTATTGTAGGAGCATCCCAGAATTGTACAGGATGTCCATGATAAAGTCCTAAATCCTTTCCTGCAGGCATTTCTGCCTACTTTGTGATTCCTCATTTTCTGTCTGTGCTTTTCATTCCTTAAAAAAGTAGAGCTTTGTTCAATTTGTCAAGAAGGTTCTGAACTACAATCCTATCCTTCTGAATGCTCACCATTCCACCAAAAATTGGTGCTATTTGTGGACTTCATAAATACATGCTTGACAATTAAACAGTCAACATAAAATATTTTGTGCAAATGTGACCTGCTTTTGTCATGTACAGTGATAAACTGAGTCATAAGGCTCACAATTAGACACTTGTCTGTTTTGGTATAATCAGTTCCTAAGTTCTTATGTCCACTATTTTTGTGGTAGTTTAATGTTAAATGCATTCATCATAGTCATGTTTCTGGAGTTGTCCTTTTGGCTTTCTTTGCTCTAGAATAAATCAAGAAATTATTAGTTTAGGTCACTGAATTTAACGACCCATCAGTGCAAAACCAATGTAAGAACATAAGCAAGCATGGCAGTGGCAAGAGTGGTTTCATTAAAAGTATTATATTTACAAAAGATAGGGATGTGTGCTGAAGAAGAAAACATTAAAGGAAAATTTGATTAGTCGTGAGCTCAGTAAGGCAAGTGGTCCTTTGTTCTAAATCCTTCTCTAGACTGATCCTGAAACAATAGCCCCAAACATTGCCTTTGTTTCTGAAGACAGGCTGACTGGTGAAGAGTTCTTTTGATGCTGTTTATCTGACTGATGTGCTTACCATAGCTTTTAGATTAAAAGGTATTTTTACAAGCCCTTAGAAAAGCAGTTCCTCAATTGCTGTGTTCCAGCATTTTGTAGGAATCTTACATCTCTTTAAGCAGTTAATACACTGCATTTTGAAAGAAGCAGTCTTAGCCATGTCTCATGATTTATTAGTTTTTGTATTTATAAGCAGAGTTTGTTTATATTTTTTAAAAAATTAATAACTGCAATTATTTATTAAGCTTTTTTAAATTAAAAATTAAGCTGTGCTTATGTAATCCTGATGTTGCATCTTGTATGCATTTTTTAAACTTTGTATCCTGATACAAGCACATCAAGCTCCTTAGTAAATGGCTTATTCTGAGATGTATGAAATGATGTAGTTTTGTTTAACAAGTGTTCAGAACTTTCAAGGATTTTGCTCATGTTTGCATTTCCTTTCCCAGCATCTTGTCACTGAAGCAGAGTCTGCCATCTTACTGCTTTTAAGCATATGGAAGTAAAGCATTTTTACTCTGATTTGATGTGAAATGTTCAATCACCAATAGTTTGTAAATTAAAGAGGATGAATTTCCAGTTCATAGTGAAACCTCCGTGTAGGTTTCTTAGTAAAGCTTCCTCACACTAGTGAATGAAAACAGTGTTTCTATCTAATTCTTCAGGGTTTTCATGAAGGAGGGCTGAGACTTTGCAAGAAGGAAACAATCCTCAAGTGACGTATGATGTGAGGAGTGGGAGAAATGGACACTAACTATTTACTTCTGTCTTTAAACATGTGGCCATGACATTATATACCTACTTTACATTTATCAAACAGAAAAGAAGACAAATCTGTCTATGTTGGTTTCAAAGAGAGACAGATGCTGTACCCCCCAAAAGGGAGGGGAATGCAGTTGCTGCCAAACCCCTAAATGAAAATTCCTTCTTTCCTTCTGAAAATTTCCTTCTGAAAATTCCTTCTGATCAGCAGTCCAGCTACCAGCAGGAAATAAATCAGTGTGAAATAGCTGTACACAGTCATTAAATTCATAATCCAAAGTTATAATTACAGGAGTACGTTAAATATGGGAGAATCAGAATATGCCAGATGTGTGATTGGAGATTTAGAAGGTTAGAGATGAATTCTAATTCTGTAAAATTTAAGTTTCCTGGTCTTTTACATTTGCAAGAGTATTTCTAGACCAAAAAAAAAAAAAAAAANAAAACAAAAAAAAAAAAAAAAAAAAAAAAAAAAGATGGTGAAACAGGCTCATTCACCTTTCCTATGGGATGAAATCCATTGCCCTTAATGAAAAGTTTCACAATTTTTTGTAGAACTCTGACTTCCATATTGTGATGCTCAGGAGCTTAAAAAAAAAAAGAAAAAAGGTTTCTGTCACATCAGCTAGTTCGAGCATTGATTGGAAAATGGGAGCACTTTGAATGAGGTTAAATACAAAATTCTCTGGTATGCAGGAGAAACCATAATCTGAATCACTTATTGGCAAAGGTTTTGGTTAAAAATTGTCTCAGGAGATAGTTAGGTCTTGCTTCAGACAGTAAAAGATAATAATTCAAAAGAAGTGATGAGCACCAGGAAGTAGCAGAAGAGAAACAGCTCTGTGGTCGTGATTATTTGCTACTGATGAAGCTGTAGAAAAAGCAAACTAAACTCTGACCACGTATGGGGTTTTGCATCTTTACAATTATTTTGTTTGTTGCTCTTTGAGCTTGTGTTTATGAACGAGGGAAAAACTTTTACATTGTAGCATTTCCCACCTTTTGCATATACTAAATGTTGGCTTGTTACACCTTGGGAACTCCCTCAACTTATTACATATGTAGTGTCTGTGATTTTAGGATTAATTATTGAAACCATAGGAATCACAGAACCGAAATCAGAAAGTATAAGAAATTTCTGAATACGTCTTTGTTTTGTGTTTTATTACAGTGGGTCTTTGGTGTACTAGCTAATACGCATTTACAAAGAGGCAATAAACGTTTAATTGTACTTGCTTGCAATGTAACTTAGGTCAGTACTGAATGAAAATGGCTTTCAGGTTCTCAGCCTCGACTCTTACTTCTGTTGACAACTTGCTTATTTCAATTCATGTGGCTTCCTGGTTTATTGTGTAATAGGGAAAGAGCTAAGAGGCTCTTTGTGAAAGTCCTTTGAGATTTATGCAGCCCAGACTCTTCCACCATGGATGCTGGAAGGATGAGAATCAGCAGGTACAAAGTGAAACAAGTCAGGGTAAGACCAGATATAAGGAAGAACATTTTCTCTATGAGGATAGTGAAGTAGCAGCAGAGATTGCCCAGAGAAGACTATGCAGTGTCCACCCCTAGAGATTTTAAAGACTAGCCTGGATACAGGTATTTGTATGCCTAGTAATGTATTTTGATCATTGAAATTATGAGCAGATGCCAACACCTATGGTACTACCCAGTCTCTAGCCACGTGCATGATCCAGTACAGTTACACCCAATCTGTAGTGCGAGATGTGTACAGACATTATCTTACCTGGGCACCTGAATAAATGAGAACAAGTTAATAACATTTTATTTCATATTGAAAGACTTACGTATACGTACCTTTGTGTTATTCACACCCTGAGCACTCAAACCAGAGACCGATTCCCTCCAGCCTCCCTTTGACAGGGCATAGTCGTGCTGGTGGAAGACTGATTGTGTAACCCTGACTTCCTCTCAGCCAGCTTAATTTGAAGTATGCCAGAGTGCCTTTTGTAAGGATGGTCTTGCTATGTCACTACCGTTTTAAACTTTAAATTATTTTTTATTTTATTAGGCTTTAGTTTCTCTTCTGCTGATTTTTTTTTTTTTTTTCTTCTTCTTCTTCCTTGCCCCCTTCCTGTCTTTGGGCTTGGCTACAGAAAAGATCTAGCTTCTGGCCACATAGTTTTTAGTCCTCTGTTGAATCTAGTCTTACTTATTATCTTTTTTTTTCATATCTATTTTTTTGCGTGTGTGTGCTGGGGAAATGTTCTTTCTCGAGAATGACTTCGAATGATGGTTGTGTCACAGTAAGAGCTTATGTCCCTGCTGTCTGGGGAGTGGTTTGACTAGATGACCTTGGAAGGTCCCTTCCAACCCAATGCATTCTATGAATCTGTATTTTTTGGAGAGGGTTATGCCTGGATAAATATTTAATTTATTGATGTTTCAAGTTCCGCTTTCAAAAAACAAAACAATAATAATAAAAATAACAAAAACAAAACCCCAGCCTAAAAAGCCCAAAACCCCCAACAGGAAGCATGCCTTTTGGTATATGTTAGCTAAAACTCTAGACCCCTTTTCATATTCAAGGCTTATTAGAGTCAGGTTACCTCACCTCTAACTTCTGCCCTGCCTTGCAGTCTGCCAATGCATGCAGTCTACCTATGCAGTGCCAGAGTACATCTTGGTAAAATATCAGAATTGCCTAGTCAAATCTGTACGAAGTTTATTCAGTTCCTTGGATTAGCACTAAACTGCAAGGCTTTCTGGTTCCAAGAGGCTCCCAAAGAAGCTCTTTAGAGAATTGTTTCCTAAAATTTGGCACTGACACTTAAGGAATCAGCTCCACTCTGTGGGAAGAAGTAAAGAGAGGAAATTACGCTGGAAGCACTGTCCCTTTCTTCCCTGGAGACTCCAGTCTGCTCTTCAGATGCATCAGCACTGGGAGCCCCTTTCTGGGCCTTTTGGGACTTGGGACCATTTAGCATCTTATAAGGACTCTCTGTTCAGGTCTTGCTTCCAGACTTAAGGCCAAGTTTGCATTTGCAATTACTTCATTCTCAGCCAAAATCTGGTTCTGGGAGTGCAGATCTCACTAACTCTCTTTTGTCAATCAGTAGAAGCTGTACGTTCTTCCCCTGGGCAGTATTTAAGTATCTTGGTGACTCTAAAGGAATATCCCTTTTCTCCAGCCCCAGTAATCTACTTAACTCATTGTTATTCCAGTGTCAAATAGTCTTTCTTCAGATGGCTTATCACCTGGGCCATGTGAAATTTAGGAAAGACATTTAACCCTCTGGCAACAGCTGGATGCTTTGCAGTTACCATAGGGTAGCTGTTGTGGGTTATAACTCTAGATGCTGGTAGGCTTCAGGTTCATTGAAATGTCTGTTCAGCACCTCTTTCTTTATTCATAATGTTGCTGTCAGGCTATCCTTCCTAGATTTCCCTTTCGGTCTCATTATGTACTAGCTTCATCTAAGGCACTCATTTATTACTCTGGATTCTTTGTGTTTCTATTGAGAAAGATCAGCACTCTTATCTCATTAGCTCCTATTATCCTTCTTCAATGGTCCAAGAATTACCTCTGATGTAATTATTTGCCATTCTGAAGCTTCAGTGTGTCAGTTCCAAAAAATGAGACCTTAGAGCAAGTGTCTGTTCTTTGCACTTCCATTTTACATCAGATTACAATCTTTTACCAGGTATTCCCAACTGATCTGGACTTCTTCAGCTACCACTGCCTGTAATCCTAACTATGATAGCCATGGATGTGGACAACCGTGCTATGACACAGGACTTTAAAAGGAAGGGTTATTCAGGGGAAATGTGCTTATTCTGACACTTCTCTCCAAATGAGCACTGCCAGGTACCAAACTGCAATGACTAGACTATAGAAGTACAGATTATGTCTGTACTTGAAAGTCTTTTCTCATAATGTGCTTTCGTTTCCCTTCAAGTGATTTGGGGAGGTGGGGATTGTGTAGGGGTGGTTGAAGGTGATGTTAAAGACTGAGGCTCAACTTGACAGTTTCTCCAGGCTGTCGAGACTTTTCTAGCACTTTAAGAAAATCCTGCTGTCAGTCCTCTGACTTATGAGGAAGGCACATATATACCAGTGGGAAGTCTCCCAATTCAATTTAAATGGTCGTCTTTCTTTCTTCCCCCACCTCTCTCCAGTGCTTTCAGAGAGGGTCTGGTGACTTAGAAACAGAATGGCTCTTAAATTCAGGAATTTGCCTACCTGAGTCATTCATGAGTGGTTGTTGTAGGGAAAATCCTTCCTCCAGGCTTCACAGTCAATTGAGGCAGGTCAGTTCTCATCACAACTCATTGATTAATTAATTGCTACCAGACTAAATGTACTGCTTGCTATGCCAGTTGTCTTGAGAACTACTTTCTGAATTCAGAAGGTAATTTTGCATTACCAAAGGGACAATATATTTAGCTTTTGTTATTCTAGACTGCGTGTGCGCCCTTCTCAGACCTAGATGCAGTCTACTCTGACAGTCCTCCTCCTTTACAACAGTTCCCTTTCTGATGATGGTAGGCACCTCTCAGTGTTTGCAAAGGGATATGGTTTCAACTTCCACTGCTGCCTGGAACAGCTGTAATTGATTATTCTCTTTGCTGTGATAGCTCTTTCTCATGACCTAATAACCCAGGATCATTTGTCATCTGATCACAGTGTATTTATTCTACATCAGATTGGTGCAAGACCTGTTCAGGGAAAAGACCGTATCTTTTGATTCTGGTGCATTCAACACGTTTGTCTTTTGCTGCTTTATCCTAATGATTTTGGTCATTTCACTTCATTCAGTCATGAATGGAAATCCATAGTGATGTCCTCAGAATGATACACAAGTATTCATAGAACTGAAAAATATACCTTCTTATTCTAAACACATCAGATGTTTTGCTTCAATGCCAGTCTTTACTCAAGACACTTTGCAGACTTGTTTCTGATTAGGATGCTTGATATTATTTGGTCTATTTTCTCTGAAAACTGCAAGGTAAGGTGAGGGTGTACCTTTAAGAAGTTTTATTTCCCTGATCTGGTTGAGAATATTTGGAGTCCGAGGCTAAAAAGCCATATAATGTTGCTTTTCCTCTCACACCTACTCTTGCAGAACTCCAGAAACTCACCCAGTGTGATGCTTGATGACTTCAATGTCAAGTGACCTTGTTCATCCCTGGTTTCTGAAGTCTGGGATTGCAAGGATATCACTAGCTGATACTTACACAAAAGGATCTCTTCAGACATATGGATCAAGTCCAGTCATCAGAGTATTTCCTAGTCTGTCACCCCCCATTGATTTTCTCCAATTGCACGCTATCTACCTCAGCCTCTGCTTAATGACTACCTGAATGCTGTCTCCTTCTGTTATTGTAAAGCCCTGCCAGAGAGGTTCTTAGTGTTCATCCACTACATAACTGTAATTTTTCAAAGGCTTCCTAAGGCACAGCCCCAGTGAGCAGTCCCACCAGTAAGACTTGTATTCAGTCCTGTCTGTTCTCCTGCGACCTTTCTGTTAACCAGTCACAGTGATCCCCGCCTGCCCCCTGCATCTTGATCTTCATGGATTTCCTGACTGTGGTCATCACTGCTGTAAGAGTAATAATTTTATAGATGCTTTCTTATCTGCTAAATTGGTCTCTGGCAGAATTGCCCTGTTACATGTGCAGGGCTGTCATCTTAATCAGCAGACAAAGCCAGGAGGTCTGGCATTCACTTTAAGCAGGAGATAACCTTATCTCTGCCTCCGCACTTCCCTAACTTGCTCCTCTAGTTCTGAGACCCTCCATAATATAAGGAGAGCTCTTGCCTTCTACATTGGCTGGCCTTTCCTTCACCTCTCGTTTTTTGTGTCTCTAGCAGGGAGACACCAGAGAACAGCCATCAGTAGATACAGTCTCACCACAGACCACTTCTGAGTCAGGTTACTTCTCAAGCCATGATATGTATGGTTCCATCCTAGGTAGCATCAGGACAGCTATTTACTTATATGAATGACTTACAGGAGCTTGATTTACTAATCAAGCACTACAAATTCAAGGATATATCTAGAAATAATGCACCACTTGCCAGTATAGTTCTGCAGTTTTGTTTTCTGAAATGATTCTTGACTCCTACTTCAAGTAGTTGTGCTTGTGGAAGGACTTATTGCTGGGAATCACCCATAGTGGAAATCTACATATCAACAATCATTGAAAGGGGACAGAAAAGTTACTTATGAATGATTACATTCCTTAGAGGTGGCTTGCTTTTTCTTTTTTTTAACTATCTCCAGCAAGCCTCCCTTCTGCTCTGTTTTGTCTTCCTTTTCAGTTGCTGTGAGAAAATCTGAAAGTCACGTGTTCCACTTTTCTCATGGCTGTATAAGGAGCAGGAGATGGATGTATATGTACTGTGAAAGCAGATGTTTTGGGCTTAGGTGCTTTTGATTTCAATTGCTATAGGCAAGTGAGTATATAATTAATACCTATATAGGCAAGACATTTCAAGAGGCCATTATTACTGGTAAACTGTTGAACTTTCTATTAAAAAAAAATTTACCAAATTCACAAGCAATATTTGCTGGACAATATTTTTATTTTTTTATGCTTAGTTACTTTTGACTATTAAAACATCAGTGTATAAAAGTTAATTTTCACATGAAAATAAATGAAGAATAGCAAAGAAATTCCTGATCGAGTTGCACAAAAGGTAATGTTTGGCTCTCGAGAATGCTTTTCATAGTACTCAGTAATTAGAAAGGGAAATTCCCTGCTGGTATAGAGCTACCATTTTGTTCCCCATTCCCTGCATTGTCACTGTGGGTAGGGTTATTATGCAATCTCTGGCAAGCTCATCCTACCAGACTGCTTACTAATTTGTAGGCTGTAGGTGTAAATTGAAAAGCTTTCATCCTGCTTCTGTTTACTTCACAGATTGAACTGGGCTCCAATTATTCTCATCTATGTGGATTGAGGCACTGTTGTTGCTCTTGCCTCTTTTTTTCCTTGTGGGTGGGCATAGCTCATTTGGACCTGCATTTCTTTTCAAAAGAGACATTTAAAAGAATAAGTATGTAAGAAGTAGTTTTAGTACTTACTGTTCTGTAACTTTAATGATTATATATCTCGATACAGTCAGTAGTGTAATAGAGGTTCCTTAGGGCATTGCCAGTGTTTATTCATGATTTGTCAGGCACACATCAGGGTTTTGTTCTCTTAGAACTCATTTAATTCTTTTTTTTTTTCGGTTCCAATTGTATGAGTAAATCTGACTCTGCTTGTATGGGAGCCTTAATTATACCTGATATTGCTCAGCTTACCCTGTTTGTCACAAACTTATTTTAGCTAACCTGCTGCTTTTTAAAGAGGAGGAAAACAGAGAAGGGAAGAGAGAGGACATAAAGTAGCAAACAAGTGCTGAAAATGGAGAAATACTTTATGCTCCAACCTCTTTAGAGCAATAGGTCACTTTCACACAAAAATTGGCTACCTATTTTATAGTAATAACAGAAGAATGCTTTCTGGTAGCTTCAGGGGGGTATTTAAATGTTTGGTAAGGCAGCAGTTTGCTTCCTATCGGTGGTCCTCTTGCTCTGGCTTCTCTATTTGATAGTGTGGGAATCCTAGATGTAGGAATAAAGCAAGAACCTGCAGTTAGTAAATTACCCCCCACACTATTCCTACTTGTAAAGAAAATCTGCCCACACATTGTGATAAATCCCAGTATTAAGATAATTGTAAACGCTTTCTGTATTTGCTGCATGCAGAGGAGCAGTGGGTTTTCTTGGCTATGCAAAGTTTCTTGGCTTCCTTTAGGATTCTGTCAGTAACCTAGTTTTATTATCCATAAAGGTTACACAAAGTACTTACATGAATTAGAATTGGGTTATGATATATTTAGACAGTGGGATTATATAATAGCCTTAGCTTCAAATAAAGTGTTCCAAATAATAATTTGAAACTTTTTCATAGAGGTTGTGTAAGATTTCAGTAAAGGATGTAAAAGACCTGTATGCTATCTACTCAAAACCCTCTGTATATTCATCTGCTTTTTTCTTTTAGTTCATCTGCGGCTCATCAGCTCATCTGGTTACATTAGTTACAAAATGTATTAAACCCACATAATAAACAACCAGCTCTGTATGTGGTGCAGATGTTGTGCAACTGCCAGCTTCCACAGAAAGAACACAGTGTACGTCACAATGCGTTCTTAGGTTTCTAAACCCATTTGCCCCTTACTGCTGACTATGGAAGAGATTTGGCATTTCTTCTCAGGAATAACAAACCTGATACAACCTATGTGTAAGCTGGTCTTGGAGTATGACCTTTTCTGTTCGTATTTTTACATCCATATGCATCGTGGAACATTTGCATCATGCATTTGTAACAAAAAGAAAGTTGGTTTTTGCCTGAGCCAAATAAGACAGAATGACACAAATATGGGAAGGAACATTGCAAGATTAAAAATGTTTTAAGCATACAAAGGCAGGATAAAAAGCTGAACTTACTCCTGTTAAGGTACTTGACTCTTGATATATACCAGTTGCATGAATTTAGAGACATTACTGCTAATCTTTTTTCTCCCAATCAAATTTTCTGAATCTTGTCCTAACGATCTTCTGCTGTCAATGCTACCAGATTTGCTTTTACATTTATGGATATGATGCAGCTTTCAAATGTGCTTTTATATTGCCTTTCTGCTGAAGATTTTGAAGTTTTTTTTCTGTAGAATGTGGATTTGTCATATCCACTTTACGAAAGAGAAAACATCGAAGTAACTTACTCAAGATCACATATCACACTTGAGCCATGATTAAGCTTCAGGAGTTCTGCTCTTTGCAGTGTTTGCCTTCCGAGTCAGGAATGTTTAAATAGTCTGTCTTCTTGCATGTAAATACTGTCCATGCATAAAATAACAAATGTTTGTAAAAAGTCTAACATTCCAACTGTAAGTGTAAAATATAACATGGGGATTTTAAAATAGAGGAGTACGGTCTAATTCTGTCTATGTGTTGGGGTCCCTAAAAACTATTCCAGTAATGGTGGCTGTTGTGCTGCTATGTCTCAGATAAGCAAGTCCTCCCTCCTACCTGACTAAAATGAAAAAACTCCTCCAAATACTTTCTTAGCGCTCTAGGCTTAGTCACTTTAACCAACCCAAAATCCACATGGGTTTGGATCCATACTGTATTCTAGTTCTTCCAGTTGCTGGCACAGAATTGGAAACAGCAGCATTAACACGTATTTTGGATTAGTGAACTGGACAGATGGTGTAATGCCTACTGAGCTCGGTATAACGTGGAAGTATTGTGTGTTTAAAAAAAAAAAGTTAAAATAATCCGAGAAGTAATAAGCGTCTCATCTCTAAAATATTATTCCTGGCCTTTAATTTTAATACTTCTCTAATTACATGGTTCATATTCTGCAGATAAGCTGTCACTTATCAAGTGTTGGTATCTCCTGGAAATTAATTTTTCCTTTATATGTGGTTGAATATCTGATAATCAGAAGTTGTTCTTCCTTCTTTGAGCTGTAGTTTTTTCATAATTCTTTGTTAAAATTGCTTTACAGCTGCATACCTCATAGGATTGTTTTCTTAAGTACCTGTGCAAAATTTGTAAGATTAGTCTTTGAAAGCTGTAAAAGCACAAAAAAATAATGTATCCAGGGTGCTGACTTTGAGCTTTATACAGCTTTTAATTGAGATTTATTGAGAACAATTCAGGATAATGTTGAAACTACCATTTGTAAGCCTCTGAATAAACATTGGTGTGACTGGTTGTCTGTAACCACTGAGGCAGATTTCCTATATTGCCAGAATTCAGCTTTAGAAGCTTTAGATGGCATGAGACCTCTCATGAGTTAGAGATGACCTGCTGGACAGTATTTAGTTTTTGCAGTGAAAACTTGTGTTATTTCTAGTGCTTCCATGCTCACATTCTGCAAATGTTTACACAGACAGGTTAGACTATTTGTGTCACATATGTTGAAATTACACAATTTGGGCTACATTCTGTTCTCAGATAAAAACTTTCACAGTTATATACTTCAGATTCTGGGGATCTAGAAGAATGGGACAGCTGTTTATATTCCTATATACCAACACTTTGTCAGTTTGAGAAGATGGTATTGTCTGGACTCATATTTGGTGCTGTGCTTAATTCTTTCATTCCAACTTCACTATGACTAGAATTGCCCGTGTGAATTAAGCCCTTCAATATGGTCATAAATAGTGTACATCTCGCTGAAGTGCACAAGCAGAGCACAAAAGCACTGTGCTCCTCACGTGTCTGCATTTAGCTGTTTCCAGTTCTGGTATGCTGTCGTGTAAACTCCCAGTAGAGTTCCTCTCACTCCACGTCCATTTCCATGAAAGTATCTGAATCTTTGTCTTTGAAAAGCATAAATGAGAGCGCATATAGGGGAAGACTGGCTGCTTGGCACCCCGGTTTTGTCAGTCTTTTCAGATGGCTCCTAGAAGGGTGGTAGAAGGGCATTACCTGTCTTATTCCATGGAAAACTGATTGTTTGCCAAAAGGAAAGTAAACAATTTATGCTTCGTGCATGATATCTTTTGCCTTATAACTATTGCTGTCTCTTCATACTTGAATGACCAGGATAATGTGGAAGCTGAATGCAAAGAGTAAGGTTTCAAGATTTCTCAGAATCATGTGTGGTATCAATCTACAGATTAATAGAAGGTGTATGTGTATCTCATGACTATCTGACTATCAGTCGGACATGAACAATAGTACTGTGAGTGTATTAAAGACAGTTTTGATCATCAGCAGCAAGTGTAGGCAATTTAGCCTGCTTTGTAATTGCAGTTACTGCTTTTTTTCTGTTGCTACTATATGAAAGGCAAAACCAAACAATACAGGACTATTTATTTTCCACAGTTAGGCCTAGTAGTAAAAAGGGCTACACAGATGGATCTTCGAACAACAGAAAAAAAATGAAACGGGCTGAAATGAGAAATTTTCCCTGTCAAAATGTGCTACATTGCTAACTAGTTAATTAAATCCCTTGTAAATTTCCGATAGAAAGGTCATCAGCAATTTAAATGCAGATAGAACAGAAATATACTATTCTTTTTACTACATTATTTACAATAGGTAAATATGAAATAAAATATTGAAGCAGCAAAACTTGAGATGATGAAAAATCTAAACATTTAATTAAAGAATGTATTGTTTTGAATGCATTTAATTTTTTTTCCAAATGCTTTAAACCAATATTTCAATAAAATGGTGTATTTCCAGAAGAAAAATTTATTTTGACAAAATTGTTTTGAAACTGGAAATCATGTAAAAATAATGTTTGTTCTCTTACTTCTAGTTAGTGGTAGGAGTTCTAAAGCCTAAATTTCAGTGTAGCAAGAAATAGTACCAAGTCAATTCGAAACTTTAATTTAAAATGTACCTTTGAAATAATGAAATATTTGTTTGTTTTAATCTATTATATTTTAAGTGGGTTTGCTAAGAACACAAGGGAAAACATTGGAAATAGAGCCAAATACAGTTTTTCCTCATATAATTCAGATAATAATTTATTCCATTCTTCATGTTCTTGATTCCATACACATTTGCCTGCTTTGTAGTGACAGAGTATTTCTAAAAGGTTGTTGATGCTAGAGAGCTGCAATTTAAACTTTTCTTTGCTTATGTGTCAAATTGATTTGGAAATGAATTTTCTAGTTTCTTAATGAATATCACAAAAAGCTTTTCCCCAAAGAAAATGTACTTACCTCCCTCTTGGTCTATGACTGCATATATTGAATTTCTACTTGCCTTAATGAATTTTCAAATGAAACAGCTTTATAGTCTTGAAATACATATTCATCGGAATTATAGTCTTTTGAGATTGAAGTAAATTTGTGGGTTTTTTCTAAAGGTATTGTGTTGTCATCTGCGTGTATGGTAAGATGGGAGTACAAATTTTTAGTTGGAAATTCTGTTTACATCCATAAAGTTGACACACATAATGGGAGCTTGTATTTCAAAACAAAATGTGCCAAACCATGAGGAGATGAAAACTTAGTCTATTGCATATACACGTATGTATAGGTCTGCTCTGAAATCTGCTTGCAGCTTTAGCTCTTCTGTGGTGGTGCAATAAACCTTAGATTTTGATTTGCATGTGGCTTGGGAGTGTCAAGGCAAGAGATGTAGGCAGCTTGTGTCCTGGGTTCTTCCTCAAACCCCTTATTGCTCCTCCTGCTCCTTCTGCATCGGCCCAGGGCAGAGCTGCCAGCCTTGGGCAGTGGCTCTGGCACAGCACACAAGTGTCTGGGCTCCTGCCTGGCACCTTCTGGTAGAATCTGGTTTCATGCATGCCCTCCTCACCCCAGTCTTTCTGTCCTTCAGAAATTTGCTGTCCCCCATGCGATTTTTCTTGGAAACACACTTAGAACATAAAAATAATTTCAGAAACAAAGTTATCAAAAACATTGCCTTTAATACTGTGGTTTAAAAAATGTTGTTTGCCCAATACTTGACAAAATTCATGGTCTGTGTGTTAATACAGAAGTACGACTAAGTAAACATTTTATTCAATATATCACTCAAAGCAAAATGGAATCAGTGTATCCACTGGGGATTACGAATGTGAGGGGAAGTACTATTTTACAGCAGTTAGAGCTCTTTACATTTTACAAATGTTTTCTAGCTTTTAAAAATTAAATAGACAGTGATGTCTGCATGAGAACATGCCACTTATTTTGTTAGCTTTATTTCTCTAATCAAAACAGTGTAGAACTTCTTCTTCAGCCTCCTGTACAGGAGGAAGCCTCTTCATTGAGGCAAGCTTCTGATTGCCATGCCAGGTTTAGTGAGTGAGTTGCATTGAACAAACCACCTCTTTACCACTGTACCCTGCTTGGAATTAATCTGAAAGCAAGATAATACTATACATATATATACACATATATATATATGTTTTTGTTTTTTTTTTTAAACCTGACAAAGGTTGTTAGTCCTTATAGTGTTAAATCTATGTATAATTACAATTCGATACTGTTCCATTTCAGTTTACAGCTCATTTTTTAGAGTGCTTCAATTTACAGAGCTATGAAGAATTTTATTATAAGCCTTTACCAAAATTCTTTGGTATTCTTTCAGAATCCTTTTCTGCATGTTTACTTCCTTTAAGAAGGTTGTCCAAATCTCCAGCCGACATATTACACCATTATAAAATATACTGCTATGTTCAAGAGAATATAGAACTTTTGTGAAAGCAAGCAAACAAACAAAACACCTACACAACCTTCGAAGCTTTAAATTGCTTTTCTTTCCTGATACTCATGTCATTGCTTTGTTCCTGTAGTGAACATTTTGTGAAAGACAGTGTTCAGCAAAAGGTGTCCAAACCATGTTTTAACACAGACGCAGTTTTAGTGTGAGGTTTTCCTTCAGTAACAGCACTTCACCCATTTGGACTTCAGTCCGTGTTTGAAGAGAGTCTACCAAACTCTTGAAAAGAAATCTGAAGTCTGCCCGCAAGACTCTCCTTTTTTTGCCAGACTGTGGCTTCACTGTTGACTGACTGCAGTGTGTCTTTCTGAAGCAGAATCCTGTTATGCTGGAAAGGAGAAAACATAACTTTTTCATTTCCTTGAAACTCCCAGCAAGCAGATTTAATTTACCAGAAGGGTACTTTACATCATGTGAAATTAGGCTTTATAGAAAGCAGAGACAGGCAAGGGAATTGTTCATGAACAGACTGTATAACCTGTGATGCCCTCTAAGCAAGGAAAGAATCTGAGAATCTGTGCATTTGTAGTTCAAACTGCTGTAGCCTGGATCATTATCTCTTGACTCTGCCTAACATGCAGGCACACACTGACATACACATAAAGAGCATGGTGGCTTTATAATTGGTCATAGCTACTGTCAGTGCTGCCACAAACCCTTCCTAACTTTCTGCAGATCTTCTGTATGAACAGTATTCCTCATCTGACAGTCGATGCAAATTGTTAAGCAAAAGGTTTGAGAGTTCTTTTAAGGAGATAAATGCCTTCTTAAATTTATCTGTGTAAAGCCTGTAGTTCCAGATGACCGGTATTTTTATTCTAAATGTGGTTTTAGCAGTGGATTAAGTCTCTCTGAAATAGATTATGTTCTGTACCCAGTCATCTGAAGGCTATGGAAATTTGTGTGGAATCTGCTTGAACTAGGCTGGGATGTATATTTTGGCACTGAGACATTCATGGGGAATCCGAATGGCACATATGCCAGAGCTGCTGATGCTTCAAAGCTTCAACACCAAGCAGGACAATAATGCTATCAAAAATATGTATTTTCTGTAATCCTTAAATCCCTTCTTAACTTAAATGAGGAGCTCTAAGTGATGTAGCTATTCTTGGCAGTATATTCATAATGCTGAGTAGTATAATATTTTCTAAAATGAAGGATAAATGAGAAGCCTGAACAAACCAAGCAACTGAGAAATGCTGATCCAGTAAAATGTGCTGACTCACATTTTACTATGTATTTCAAATGGTTTTCATAAATTCTGGTGTACCTAATAGCAGAAGAGATATTTCTTTGCTACTTTACTATCGAATGTTACATTGTTTGTAGAAAAGTGTTACCTCTATAATATTATTATTATTGATTGTTTTAGTAAGGAAGCCTCATCTAGGTTAAGCCCGTGTTGCGCTTTGTACTCCACAGTTGTAGTTAGAAAAAGTTTCTTTGGCTGAAAATCTATGCTCTGACAAATCCAAGAGAGAGAAGGGGTGAGGAGAAAGGCAGGTGCTGTCATTGCTCTTCAGGGAGAACCTAAGACACAGAAAAGTGGCTTCAGTAGAAGAGCTATATATGTCATTCGACCAGCCACTGTAAAATTTCTTCCTTATCTGATGTTCTATGCATGTCCTCAAAATTAACATTCCTTTTCTTTTGGCTGGCCGGTCTTGCAACTATGTTCCTATCTGGGACGTTGTTCCTGAAATAAAAATGGCAGTTCATGAGTTTTCAATTGAATTGACAATGAACCCAGAGCTCCTTGCCACAATGTAGATAAGAAGTGCCTATGTGAGCAGAAGATAAAGTCTATGTCTTCTGTGTAAGTTCACAGCAAATATTTCTCTGGCACTCCCTTTACTTGTGCATTGTTTGTTACGGTGCTACAGATAATGACAATACATGGTTGTGGCAATAGTACATGAAGAATTATAATCTCATCAAAAGAGAGTCATGTAATTAATTTCAAAGGGAAGAGCTACACCTCAGCAGTATCATTTAACACCCACTTTACCAAACTACTGAAATGCAGTAATTAGTAGGTAATGACTCTCACCCAGTCCATGTGGTTTGTTCTGATATGAAGATCAGATTTTCTTGACCGTTCTTAGCTAAGCTTTGTAGAAATGGTGGATTTAGGACTAGATCATCCTTTCTCTTTCAAGTACTGTTTTATCATGAACATGATAATGAATTTTAAAAAAAATTTACATTTCTCAACTGTTTGAGTGCTTAAAACTTATTTTTATGGTGAACAGAAGTTCTGAACCACTGAATTTAAAACATGTTATTGACTGGACTTGAATAGTGACTAGAGGTCCTTACTAATGAAGTTTCCATTACTTACAGTGGAGGCGCATCCTTTCAAGCATTTATAAATGGTATTTTTGTGCAAAGAGTTATGTGTATTTGCAGAAGCAAAGGCACATGGGCTAAGGCAGATAAAGACAGTTGCTGCAGAAATTGAGGAAAATCCTAGTACTATTTAGACACATTATTAAGAAAGTGCTGACAAGATTTTCATTTGCATATAGCAAAAACATAAATACTGATTTTTAGCTAAAAAAATGCTCACAGCAGTCAGATATGCTTGAGCTTTTCACAAGCTTGTCCATAAACGTAATTCTATTTTATCCTGGATTCAGTCCTGCAAGGTACTGAGCACTCTGTCTCTGACTTTTTAATGACCTTAAATTGCATGTGTAATATAAGATCTGGGAGCTGGTTTAGGTGCATATTTAAGTCTTTGTTTTGTGCTGAGACAGAAGGAATCTGAATTAGTTCTTTCTTTGGAAAACATGGGGGAAAAAAATAGTCCTATGTATTTTTAGAGTTTGGTTTCTGTGCATGTGCCTCTGCATGCATGAGTGACCCACCGTGTCAACCAGTGCTTAATCTTTTATTCACTAAAAGTTGCTTGTGAAGTTTTGGTCCTTCCAGAAGCAGCACCATGTGTGTATGTGTATATATATATGTATGTGTACATATATATAAAAAACAAAGCTGCAGCAACATGGCCAAAGCGCTTATGCTGACTGAAACGTAAACTCTTGATAGAAATGTGCTATTTGAGACTATTGATGAGCCCTAGTTCAAGTTGACACACAAGGCCAAGTCTGGGGAGGAAGCTCAGAGATTTATTTTGTCCCTTTTTGAATGAGAGTATTTGTTTGTGAGAATCGGAAATAAATGCAGAAGGAGTTTTTCATTTGTTTTTAATTGAACATTTAAAAAAGTTCTAAGTTCACGCTCTTAGAGTGGATGTGATCTCAGTCCTGGACTAGTAAACCAATGCTAGAAGGAGTTCTCAATATTCTGGGGAAATGTTTCAGTCTCTTGTCTCTCCAGAAAGAAACAGCACTGTATCTACCTATTTAATGTAATACATAGATTTTCACAATTTTTATTGGGAAAACTTTTCATCCAGACATAATTTCCAGTCAGAAGAAAAGGTACATCACAAATGACTAAAGGCTTTCAATCTGCTTGGAGAGAAGTCTCAGGTGTCTGCTGTTGTAGCAGCAGTTAATTTCATGATTGATTTCTCACAGTCTCTTCCTTTTGGATCCCTCTGCTTTGTGAAACTGGTAAAACACTTCACTAGGCCAGCAGGGAAGAGCCTGGCTTTGCAACTTGGAGAGCAACTAATCAAAATAAACAGAGTTGAGTTTTGAAGACACATAGGAGCTTTCATTACCTGTCAAGCCAGTTTTTACCCTTGGTTCAGTGAGTATATATGTGAGGTAGGACGGATCAGAAAATAGTCTAACTGAAGGTTTCGTAAAACCTCACATTGACAGTGAGCTGCCTGTTTCCAAATGGATATATGAATCTGAATCTTCCATAAGAGAAGTAGAGTTTTCAATGCTGGTCCCAGAGTGTGCTCTACTTGAGTGTCTCTCAGCTTTTACAAGGTAAATAAGATTTGTCTTCTAATCCCAGTGTGCAGCCAAATGAAAACATAAACACTTTTTTTGCAAAGCAAGGTTCTTATTTTTTAGCAATATTTAAATTTCTCAAGGGATTGTAGCACAATATGCTGAAAAAGCACTCTTATGTAAAAGATGCAATTGTCAAACTGAAGCTCTGCCAGATTTGTACTTGTTCGGTTTCCAGGGTTCTGGGGCCGTCAATGCACCACGCTGGGAGATCTTTGACAGAATTTGTCTGTTCTTTTTACAAAAGTGTTGGTACACAGGGGGCCACCGCAACTTTATGGCTTCCATGGATTTCCCCAACTTGAATTCCTAGTTGATCCTTTAAGCCACTTTTCCATCTAATTTAAGCTATTGGCACATCACAAAGTGGGCTGAAGATATGGCATCTCATGTTTAATATCTTCTTAATGAATTCCTGTTTATGAAGTCTGAGTCCAATTTGCGCTATAACAAGATGTTAAAGAAAATAATAAATATGTTTTTCTAGGGCATTTAACATACTCTTTTGAAAAAAGACCTCAATGACTGTATCCTCACTTCACAACTGAGAAACAGATTAAAGTGATTTGAGAAAGGTTGCTCAGCAATGGAAGTCATCTCTCTCTTCAGTCAAGTGATTATCTACATTGCCTTATTTTATGTCACTTTGTTTTATGAGGCTTTGAAAACATTTATTTCTTTACTCAACCTTCCAATACTTTTTATCTATCTAGAAAATCAGATTAAAATGTCTGTTTTATAAGCTTAAATGAAAGGTCCTACCTGTAATGACTTCACAAGAAATATACAAAATCCTTAAGCTTTTACCGCTTTCAAGTGATTGTTGCCCAAAAAACCCTTGACTGTGAGGTTGATTTTTAAGGAATACCCCCTTCAGCAAGAAATAGTTCTCCCAGGCTGAACGCACTTGAGACATCACCTATCAAAAGTTATTTTTTCCCTGTGAAAATTTCTTATCAGATTGAAGCAGTAGTTATTTTTTCTCAAATAGTATTCACACTGAAATAGTTTGACAACATAACACTGAGTATAAATAATCCCTCAGTGAAAGTATTTCACAATGAATCCTGCACATATCTTTGTTGAAGTCTATTGTAGTTATAGTCTTATCTGAAATGAGTGTGTTAGTTTTGTGGTCTTGGAAGAACTGTTTGCGCTCTGATCTTCCAGTTACAAGGAGGAAAGAAATTAGAAATCCCTGAGAGCCAGTGAGAAGCCTAAGTGGTTTTGCTCCATTTTTTTTTTAATTTTTCTTCTTTAATGATGGATTTTATTTTCTACTGCTATTTTTGGTTGGCCTTGGCTCAGGTGAAGGGAACTGCAATTAGAGGACTGCTCTGACTAATGCTGACTGTTCCTGGGGGACCAGCAAAGGATTGCCACAGCACAGCCTTGCTCAGTGTCCCCATCATCCTCACTTATTATTATTCTGTCTTAGGGCTGCAGTAAGACAGCTCTTTTTAATCCTTGGAAGAGAGTTTTGAAAGTAGTATTTCTTTGTTTTCATTTGACTAAGTGTTCATAAAATTTACCCTTTTTTTTCATCTGCTTGTTTCATGCTTCCAAATGTAAACTATGTTTAGACTGTAAATGAACCACATGTCATTGAAAAGCAAGTTCAGTCTTTTAGCTACTGCTGGAATGTAATGAAAAGAACCCCAACCACAAATGAATGTGTTTGAATTGTTCAGCAAAGAGCCTGGCCTCAGTAAATTTACTGTAGATTTAGGTCTAACTTGATTAAATTATACATCAAGGTGAGCCAAAAGTCCTGTTTCTTTGAAACGAAAATTTTCAGTCGTGCCCGGAATCTTCATACATCCTTTCAAATGGAAAAAGGAGCTGTGTGGACTGAGCCCAAAGCACGAAGAATAAAGTTAAGCCATTTGTCATTCAAGGCACAGAGCGACTCCTTGGTTTTGTACAAAACGTCACAAGAAGTTCCTGTACACAATTTGCTGATGCTGATGTTCCTAGTGCAGTGACTAATTTGTATGCTCTGCTGCTTGTGCCAGAGCACTCTCCTGGGCAAGAGTGAAGTGGTGCACTTTGAATCTTTATGTGCCAAGGTGTGAAAAGCAAGTTCAGTCTTCAAAATAATTTCCCATTTCTGATGAGGTAGTTGGGTAGTATTGGATGTGTCAAGAAACTAGAATCTTTGAAGGGATTTCATAAGATCATACTGTTTTGATTTTGCCCTTTCCCTGCTGGAACTTAGTGTTTACTAACAGTCTTTTAAACATGAAATGAGATGATTTTTCTTAGTCAAAATAGCTATTTTTAAAAGAAAGTTATAGATCAAACCCAATGAGATTTATAGCTATGAGAATAATGACAGCTTTCTGTGCCTAATGTAGTTTCTCTGTTAGAGATTATAAAAGTAATATATTATCTGGAAAAAGCTGGATAATCTGTCAAAAATACTAGTAATATAGGCTTATAAAGCAGCTTCAAACAATTTACCCAACTGTTTTCGTAGAAATGGTCATGTTACAGTCAAGGACTAAAAATCATAGGAAACAAAGATTAAACTTTGCACCTCAAGTCCACTATTAGTGACTACGTAGATGAAAACTGTCTCAATTCACAACATTCTATGTTCATTCATCTCTTGAATTTCACGGACAGCTTTTACTTAATTGGCCATTTTCAAGTTGTAAACATAATCCTTGTAATTCAACACATTACAACATCAGGTTAACTGAGAGTGGTTCAAAAAATATCCAATATAACATTTTAGATATACTAAATGCTGTCAAGTTATTGCTATCTGTCAATTCAGTATATATGAAAAGAGATATATATTGACAGAAAGTGAAGAAGAAATTGCTGTTTTATTAAGCTTCCTGTAGACAGTCTCTCAGGCAGGAAAGGCTGTTTTGTGTAGAAGCTGACAGTGTGTGGCTTCAGGCTCTCATCACATTGATCAGCTTTCTTCCTCCTTTTGTTTGATTTGCACTTTAGAAGAGACCCTATTGCCTACAATAGGTGTAATATTGCTTTTAGGTTTCTTTAGACTGAAGAGCAACATGCAGTACAGTATGACTATAAGATTCTTGATACAAAAAATTCTGGTACACTTTATTGTATAAGATTCCTATACAGGATTCTCTCAGTAGCTTGTTTTTCCTTTTGATCATCAAACACAGCCTTTTTTTTTTTTTGTAATGAACACACTATTCAAATTGTTTTAGAGAAGGGGACGGTTGGACAGAATTCAAATACATTTCCTCAGAACATCTCACACATTTTCAGATTGATTTTTTTCTTTTTAATCCATTTCTTGGAAGATGATTTATAAATCTTTTATTTTTCCACTCCTTTTGCTAATATACATCAAAAACTTGATGTGATTGTCTCACATACTTCTTTGTAGAACTGGAAGTGTCCTTCCCCCCTGTTCCACCTCACCCCATGATTCCAACTACCTTGTGTCTGGGATGAAAAACGAGCAGGTTGATGGACACACAGAGGCAGACAGGTAGAAAGGCAGATAGCTTGTGCTGATACTGCTTTCACAGGACTTACCATCATGTCATCTAATGCGTTTCATCTTTACTTGATAAAGTCTATGCTCAGGTAATGATTACAGTACTAAATTTGATTTCCAATTACAACGTAGTAGGATATCTGTGTAAAGTTTGTGCTAGAAGTTACCATCTCATGTACTAATCTGCAAGCGTATTTTAGCAATGCCTTTCTGCAATGGATTTGCATACTTGTCTCTAGTCCTTTGAGGTATGGCTAGTTATCAGACAACTCCCGTCTTCTGGAGCAGGGCTAAAGATGGCAATTCTTACTGAAGGCCCAGCAGTGCTCAGTGGTGCTATACAGCATTGAATCATAGTCTGCATCGACTGATTAATGACACTTCATAAGAAGTCCTGGTTTTGATTCTAAGCACAGACTCTGAAGGAAATACTGTCCTTTAGTCAAAGAAATTGGTTATGTGAAACATATCTTTAAACTGACTTTATACATCATCAGTTTTCCATTCCATATAATAAGCTCTGTTCTAGTTTAATTCCTAAAGTCCAAATATTATTACCATTATGTGGACCCAATGTTCTTTTTATAATAGGAAATTTTCCTCAAGGAGAAGATAGTTTTGCAACATTCTGGAAGTCAGACTCCATGTTAGCTCTTCCAAAGATTAAAACTGCCCACAAAAATTCGTATCTTGTGAACTTTCTTGGGTTTTTTTTTGTGGGGTTTTGTTGTGTTTTGTTTTAACTCAGTTGTTCCAGTAGAACACAGCTGTTTCAGTGGGTGGGAAGTGATGATGTGTCCACAGAACAAGAAGTTGTGCTGAAGATTCTAGCCAGTGGCTTAAACTAAGGAAGTGGACACAAGCCAGTAGAGGATTTATATAACCTAATCTGCTTTTGTACTTGATTCTAATTCCTTTCTTTGTGTTGTATAGCATTTTGACTTTTTAAAAAATACTGATAAAAATTTGGCAGTAGAGAGGACAACTGCCTGGTTTCATTTATTTGACTAATAATTTGTAGAAATTAGAAACAGATAGCAAGCTCTATCACTTAGCATGAAACGTTCCAATTCTGGGAAAAGAAAACTACTCATTCATCTGCTTAACAACTAAGCAGTTATCCAGTTCTGCTTTTCAGGAACTCTCAAAACTCATCCTCAACTTCATCAATGTTTGGAATATGCCAAGAATGCAAGACTGAGCCTGGAGCTGGTAAATTCTCACTTTTAATATCCTTCCATATTTGTAGAATTACCCAAGTTCAGCCAGATTCTACTTTCTGTGACACTCATTTAAGTCCACTTTAACTCCGAGTCTTGTTCGGGATTTACGCTGGTTTCCCTGAAGGGATAAGTTGCTCCAATAATATTACTACTATAATGGAAAAAAATTAAAACCAACCCACACTAAAACCTAAATTGAACATTAAGATTTAATGTTATTGTGTTTGTGGATTCAAAAGAATTAGTCACATAGAGATCTCCCCTCTGAGACCTCACATTCTTCTGCCAAGTGTTGTAGTTTTTAGGAGTTTTGTCCAACATGTAGCTGACTTGCTGGCCCACTCCTGAAAATGTAAGGCTTCACATTACAGATAACCTGGGGTTTAGAAACTATAATTTTGCAAATGCTACATTTTAATTTGCATGCCTTTCTCCTGCCAGTTCTTTCCTTCATGTCTATGTGGTTTGACTAGATTCCAGAAGAAAAATCAG